>JAVTVY010047197.1:0-23280 GCA_036873755.1 Hanleya hanleyi | reverse complement strand
ACCTCTGTGTTATATTTTGGTATGTTTTGTGTACACATTTGTGTATATTGCTGTCACTTATTACAGGATTAAACATGTCTTTGATCTTTGTATCAACATCAAATTTTAATCCCATTTGATAGATTACTGGGATGACCCACTGATTACATGGAGAAGTTAACCACTGCCATGAAGGAAATTTTACCAAATGTAGCCTAAATGAGCAGGTTGAAAACAAATTATGTTTTGACACATTTTGAATTTAAGTTTTCTTTATTTTTAAACTTTAATTTGAATAATTTCATAAAAAATGAATTAAAATAATAAAAAAATAATTAAAAATAGTGTTTAACATATCTAGTTAATGCTTTATACTTCTGTTTATAGGCAGAAGGATTGTCGACTTGGTGCTTTTTACCAGATGGAAAAATATGTACAGGTTAGTGAGATATTGTACTTTTTACTTGTACCTCAGTCTTAAGTCATATGGGGCAAATCGAGGGGAAATATAAAGGGGGTACCCTTGGTATATAGGCTGTAAAATCTATATCTGTGCATAGTTTTATCTGTGCCTTCTCAAGAGAGTTTGGGGATGGGTATGGTTTGTTCAGATGAGAGCATTCCTTATTTTAACAATGGTTCCATTCCTGACAGGCATCAGACTACAATTAATCACTTCCAGGTCAGTAGCCACGACCTACATTGGTTAGAAATTTGAGAGCAGATCTTTATGGATTTTATGAGCTGCGATTTTTCAGCATTTCTGATACATTTGATATTTCAACTTGCAGATGAGTCTTCAAACTGTACTTCCTGGCGTTGATTTGGGTCACTTTGGAAAAAGCATGGTGGATGAAGACATGATCTGTGAAGGGTGACAAGGCTCCCTGTTTATAAATTGAATGACATTCTGTAGCACCAATCAGCTGTCAGTGGCGGTAATTTGAAATTTCCATGGTCAACATCTGTCAAGACTTCCACTGGTAATGTCCCACAAGGTAAATATTGACATGCCAAGTGGATTTATGCATTGTGAATTTGCTGGATTTTTGCCGATTTTTAACGCTAATACATAACAAGTAACGAAATTAATAGTAGGCTGATGCCCACTACAGAAATGCCTGGCGCGCAGCCGCATTTTGTCTTTTCTGCTGAGCCAGTGAGAGAGCGCGTTATATGGCAATAGGGGATATACAATCTGATGCCATGAGAATGCTTTGTCGGGGCAAATAGGTAGATTGTATTTGAATGGGTTCGCGCAGATGACATAATATATTCTTTTTGTATATCCAGTATCAGGTAAACGATAAGGAGTTGACAACAGAAATATCGTGCTGATTCACTTTGCATCGGAGACAGCTTTTGTTCTCAAATGTGAGTTTTATGCGATGTAACATCGGGCGATGACAGGCACAGAAACTCTTCATGGACACATGGATTTTCTGAGTGCAGGTAGACATGAGAATACAGAAGAATCGATGACATATCTTTCCATGACCAAGATAAGGTTGTTATCACTTATCAATGATTCACTGATATATACAAAGTGAATGGATGAAAAGGAATTGTCTGTAACACAGAAACAAAAACAAAACTGTCTTGGCAAATCAACGCGATAATCATTCCTCATTGATTTTTCCAAGTAAATATTTGGCTGATAAGGTTTTCCAGTATTTGAATTTCCCTGGCTGATATTGAAAATGACGCTCTGTAGCAACTACTAATGAAGCAATTGTCGCAATTGTGTCATTAGCAGTTGCCAGGTTGCCAGCTAATGTCGTAATTGCGCCATTGACAGGCGATTCTGCATGCAGAGTCAACCGCTATTGTCGCAATTGTGACATTAGCTGGCCACTCTACATGAAGAGTTTACGACTAATGACGCAAATACGACACTTCTTTCAACCCTGTTGACGAGGGCCCTTCAGGAGGTAAAAAGATTTTGGGAAAGGTATTGCGCTACTATTTCTAAAAATTCTGGCGTTGAAAAATTGATATTGAAAAACTCAAAATGTCTTACGGAAGAACTTGATGCTAAAGGTCACATACCGTACAGACATGTATCCACATGGGATTTCTCGACTCTCTATACTACAATCCCTCATCAGGACCTCATTGAGCGTCTAAGTTCATTAGTAGTGTCTGTGTTCAAGAAAACTGATCGTAGATATATTAATGTAAGAAGTTACAAAGCATTTTTTAGCTCTACTACATACAAGAGATATCATTCATGGGATGTCTCTTTGTTTATAGAGTCGCTTGAATTTCTAATTAAAAATATCTATGTGAAATTTGGCAATACAATGTATCAACACCATATAGATATTCCAATTGGTACTAATTGTGCACCCTTGTTGGCTGACCTATATATGTTCAATAATGAATATGACTATATGCAGGCGCTTACAAAAACTGATCAATCCAAAGCCCGTTCCTTCTCATTCACCAAAAGCTATATAGATGATCTTCTAGCTGTGGATAATCGCTATATAAATGACGTAGTGAAGGATATATATCCACCTTCACTGGATTTAAAGGAAACTACAGATACAACACATATAAGGGAAGTGGGAAGAGGTGCCGACATACTGACAGAGCCACGTGACTTCACAGTATAGTCTTCTGGTTAACCTATTCTAAAGCACACACCAAGAATCTTGTGGCAACATGGATGACATGACCACACGGCCCCTAGCACCGGCATAAGCGGTATTAGATACAAATCTAGAGAGCTATGATTGAAATGCTCCGACAACTCGTATATTGGTAATTGGTGACCTGTTTCGCTGTGACAACTCGTACACTGGATATTGGTGAGCTGTATCGTCGTCAGATGAAAATGACGGCATTTAACACAAAAGACTATTCTGTAAGGCCCGATGTCGACCCAGCATCAACTTCCTACAAATGCCAACATATATCAAAGACCAAAAGGTCTGTACAGGGGGCGGGCCTCGGGGACGAAACGTCCACCAGCAGAATCTCGCCATATACAGGTAAAAATTACAACACATATAAGGGAAGTAGGAAGAGGTGCCGACATACTGACTGCGTCACATGACTTCACAGAATAGTCTTCCGGTTAACCTAAAGCACATACCAAGAATCTAACGATTCGTGATATGTGTTGTATCTCAGGTACGCTTTTATTGTACCTGTTCATGTGGCAACTTGGATGACATGACCACACGGCCCCTAGCACCGGCATAAGCGGTATTAGATACAAATCTAGAGAGCTATGATTGAAATGCTCTGACAACTCGTTGGTGAGCTGTTTCGCTGTGACAACTCGTACACTGGATATTGGTGAGCTGTATCGTCGTCAGATGAAAATGACGGCATTTAACACAAAAGACTATTCTGTAAGGCCCGATGTCGACCCAGCATCAACTTCCCACAAATGCCAACATATATCAACGACCAAAAGGTCTGTACAGGGGGCGGGCCTCGGGGACGAAACGTCCACCAGCAGAATCTCGCCATATACAGGTAAAAATTACAACACATATAAGGGAAGTGGGAAGAGGTGCCGACATACTGACAGAGCCACATGACTTCACAGTATAGTCTTCTGGTTAATCTATTCTAAAGCACATACCAAGAATCTAACGATTTGTGATATGTGTTGTATCTCAGGTATGGTTTTATTGTACCTGTTCATGTGGCAACTTGGATGACATGACCACACGGCCCCTAACACCGGCATAAGCGGTATTAGATACAAATCTAGAGAGCTATGATTGAAATGCTCTGACAACTCGTATATTGGCAATTGGTGAGCTTTTTCGCTGTGACAACTCGTACATTGGATATTGGTGAGCTGTATCGTCGTCAGATGAAAATGACGGCATTTAACACAAAAGACTATTCTGTAAGGCCCGATGTCGACCCAGCATCAACTTCCCACAAATGCCAACATAGATAGCCTTACCGGCACATCATATTTAGATCTATATCTCTATAAAAATGAAGCGGGCCTTCTCTCTCGTCGACTTTATGTCAAAAGAGATGATTAAAATTTCGACATCATAAACTATCCCTTTCTGGAAGGTAATATTCAAGTGGTACCTACATATCTCGCCTAGTAGCATTTGTTAGATCCTGTGTTAACTGTAACGATTTTAATCAACGCCACAAAACATTATTGCAGAAACTTATAAAACAGGGCTATACCATCAAGCGCCTTCACTCCAAGTTTCTCAAATTTGGCGATACACATCGATTGCTGATAGCAAATTAAGAGCGCAGCGTGCAAGATCTATGGCATTACGTTTCGTAAATTGTGTCTAATTCCGCTTAACCTAGGATTAGGGGCCGTATGAACCCATGTACTTCAAGATCCCCTTGGTGCTCATATGAACAGACACAATGAAAGCGTGACTAAGATATATCATTCTCTAGATGAGGACTTTACAACGAATATCATATGGATTAAGAATACTGATCAACGATACGGGTTTTATATTTTTGGAACATCATGATGTCTTGCCGGCATCATTGAAAACTGTTCACCGCTTCTCTCTTGCAGGAAACTAGCATATGTTTATGTATACTATGATTGTTTTTTTGAATTTGGTGCTGATGCTGTTTTATGGAAAATGGAATAGGTCTTTGGATTATGGACGCGGATATTCTTTAATGGATGACGGCTGAATTATAATTGACGGACACGGCGCTTGTAATTAGTAGTTGCTATTGCAATTTCTCATTGTCGTACTTGCGACATTAACGGTTAACAGTGTACACCGCTAATGTCACAACAAAGAGTTTTTGTAACTTAGTCAGGCGACCAATAATTATCTCATGTGAATACCTGTACATATACCCCCGTTTCCATGCGAAGTTAGGGCTTTGTCGAAAGGTCACAAGATATACGCTGATAACCCTGACGTTTTGTCAACTGTGGGCTGACCTATGACCTTGACTTTGATCTAGGCCTTTATTTTGACCTAGTTTTGTTCATTTAATGGGTTAAAATGTTTAATGTGCATATTTCTGTTACTATGCAACCAAGACGTTTTATATTTCGCTACGCGCTAGTCATGGCATCCCCTATTGAACAATATCCCTGATAGTTACGCTAAGCCGACAATTGATTCATTCCTCTAGAAAGGTCTGACCCGCGATTTCGAGGCCAAGGTCAATTCTGATCTCGGATTCGTGATCAGTGAGCATGATAATTCTTTAGAGCGAAGTTTGGATCAAATTCTCGAAACTTTTGTTTCGACCCAAAATTTCACTTGAGCCCATCCGTTCCTCAAGTCGTTGGAAAAAATCTACGGATGTAGGAGGGCTCAACCATCCCTCAAGTTGTTGGAGCGAGTCTATGAATGTATGGTTCAACCTTCCCTCAAGTCGTTACTTGTAGCTGTTCCGATAGTACTGCCTGGTACAAGTAACGACTTGGGGGAAGGTTGAACCATACATTCGATCTTGCCTTGTGAGGCATTAGTGCTGCCTGGCGGTTCCGGATCTAAGCGGTCCTGCTTGTCCTGAATTAGTATGGCCTGGTAATTGTGGACCTGCCCGGTATTGCTTGATGATGAATTAGTAGCTGTAGCTGCCCTAATCCTGTGTGGTGGTTCCAGACCTCCCCGGGCCTACTCGGTCCTGCCTGATGACGGTACCATTTTATGACGGGCGTAGTGTTCTTCACCACGTCACGACAGCAGTTGTCTCCCACATACTGAATAATATCTCAGGGAAGTCGCACAAGAGAAACAGCATTTGAAGTCGCGTGAACAAGCTGCACACCGCACGCCACTGATTAGATCATGTAATTGCGACTCCAAGTGTGGTTTATCTACTACTGAGGTCAGGCCCACGCCTTCAACTATTCCGATTTTGCTCGGATTTTACAAGTTTTCTAGGGAAAAAGTACACGATCTCATTATTGAAAATTAGTGGACATGGTTTGACACTTTATTCTTTTCAGCTCCGTACGGGTTTAAAATCGTAACGTGCGAAAGCTGGAATTACCGATATGACACGTTATGGAATTTGCGGTCTTCAAGACGACAAGGGCTTGTGCGCGCCATCTTAAGATGTTGTAACGCAAAGTCGTCTGTAGACTCGGGTGATGGTCTCCATAAAACCCGTTCAGATAATAGATCCAGTTCCGACTTCTGAGATTTCTCGAAGACTTGATAGCCTCTTTAAATCAGACAGGATACAACAACTAACGACGGAGTCCATGTCTGCTGAACATTAAACCGATTTATTGTAAATTCATTCCACCTAACTTAGGAATGATCGGCGGCATTTGGCAGGCAGACTAACACAACTTCATTAACATCAGACCATTTTGTAAGCAGTCATTCAGAACTGAAGATATTACATCTATCAACGGAGACATGATGGCATTAGCCTTCATTCAGTGAGACCTGATGGTATTGGCCTGCCTGATACGCACCGGTCGTATGAACCCATGTACTTCAAGATCCTCATGGTGCTCATATGAACAGTCACTATCAAAGCGTGACTGAGATACATCATTCTTTAGATGACGAGTTTACAACGAATATTATGGATTAAGAATACTGATCAGCGATACGGATTTGATATTTTTGGAACATCATGATGTCTTGCCGGCATCATTGAAAACTGTTCACCGCTTCTCTCTTGCAGGAAACAAGCCTTGGTGCTAATACTGTTATACGGAATATGGAATAGGTCTTTGGATTATGGACGCGGATATTCTCTAATGGACGACGGCTGAATTATGAATGACGGACCAGACGCTTGTAATCCCTCTTTATACACTGCTATACATTACAAGGTCAGGTTAATCTCAAAACTAAACCCTCATACCTTCGGTGCTGTTATGACAAGCGGATCAGCCATCTGTCGCATTACCTAAACTCACGCGTCAAATTCAGTACAGTTACGCAAGCATTTTCTATATCATCCTGTATAAATTGAAATGACATAACTGTTTCTCACAGATAGTTGTGTTCACAATAACTGACCTAAAGGGTCATGAAATAGAATTTCGGAAATAGTTTTGTCACAACACATCACAATAAACTTAAAGCTGAATGCATACAGAGTAGGTTAGATAAAATTGGTAAATGAAAAGTCGAACTTTATGCAATTGTATGGTGGTTAAGTAGTCTACCTTTACGTGAAAGTATGGTGGCTAAGAAGTCATTATTTCACAACGTGTGTCTTTCCGGGGAAAGTTGACTTGGTCGAGGTGGAAGAACAGCACTCGCAAGCCAGCTGCATATTGGGAAAAGCTTTGGCTCCCCTCTGACTGGACACGCCATGTGGGTAAACAAAGGATGCCGGGGACTGTTTATGGTGAAATATCGCCATAACCGTAAGTATATTTCAGAGAAGCGGTTTGATTCTACAGCCATCATATTTGATGGTTCTGCTACATAGTGGGGATGTTTGGGAAGGGGCAGCATTGTTTCACACAGAAACAAAATCGTCAAAATGGTTCCACATTAAACTCCTGTCGATCAACATTTAGTTCCGCATGTGTAGTAAGCGGAGATAGAATTCAAAAAAGAGAGATAAAGGCTGCAATCAGCGAATATGCGTCAGATCAAATATTCAGAAAACCGAACTATGAACCCAAGCTGGGTTCTTGCGAAGCATAGACCGTTATCAAATATGCCAGAAAGAAAAAAATCACATGATGTTCCCATCGTCCTATCATCAAAGTATACTTCTGATTCACATTGTCATTGTCACATTGTCATTGTCACATTGTCACACATTGATTATCATGCCACCGTTAGTTCCAATTTGGAACTGTCAAAAACTAGCGTTGTAAAAAAACTATATACGATCGACCAATGTCGTGATAATTATATGCATCATATCACTTACGTTGGTGCGCAGAAAGGAACATGTAGAATAATCTTGTAGCGATTGCCAATAATTTGTTATGTTTATGCATATGCTGAGAATTTATAGGATATGGGGCCGTATGCATATGCTGAGAATTTATAGGATATGGGGCCGTATGCATATGCTAAAAAGTTATAGGATATGGGACCGTATGCATATGCTGAGAATTTATAGGATATGGGGCCGTATGTATATGCTGAAAATTTATAGGATATGGGGCCGTATGCATATGCTGAAAATTTATAGGATATGGGGCCGTATGCATATGCTGAAAATTTATAGGATATGGGGCCGTATGCATATGCTGAAAATTTATAGGATATGGGGCCGTATGCATATGCTGAAAATTTATAGGATATGGGGCCATATGCATATGCTGAAAATTTATAGGATATGGGGCTGTATGCATATGCTGAAAATTTATAGGATATGGGGCTGTATGCATATGCTGAAAATTAATAGGATATGGGGCCGATTTAAACTTACGGTTTCTAAGGATCATATTACTTCAACCTCGTTTATTGTTGTGTATACTTTCGAATACGTAAGGTTGAAAATTTGTTTATGACACTACTAGAGCCCGAATTCAATAATAAAATTTTCAGCATTAAATTTGCATGTACGAAAGTGAACCCCGAGATAATTGGCCATTATGCTTGTACGGTTTAGATACACTTGTCCTTGTAGCTGGCTGTTGCCTGAGAACCACTGAGTGCTCAAGCTATCAGTACAAGGCATGCTACCAACCAAGGAGTATTCTAATGGCCCATGTCGATAACAAGCATTCCGCGTCGGCTTGCACAATTAATTTCAGCTACGGTTTTTCAGGGAACAAACTGTGGGTGAACCGAGGATGTAGAGCGGAATTCGCAGTAACCATTTGTTAACATCCAGGTAAACTTATAAACGATAATGATCAGGTAATATCGTGTCTTTCGAACATGAATAAGGAAATTCTGTAACCGCCGACCACATATTCTTGTGCACGAAATGTTTAATTAAGCTTATATTTCATACCTCGAAGGACTTGAATGTTAATCTTTCGGTAAGTTTGGGTTAACCCTATCTGGCCTGGGCTTTTTGGGACCTGTTGTGGTCTGGGGGGGCCCAAATGGCCCCCCTAATTATTTTTCTTACCCCTTGAATGAGGGAGCTGAAACTTACCACACTATACCCTTGGGCCAAGCTCTACCAGAAAATGTAAAAACATCCAACATGGCCGCTTTGATGACGTCACAGTGACGTCATTTTCAAAAACGGCATTTTTTGGTCGATTTTTTATTTATGCATTTTCTCAGTAAAAACTGCATGATAAATTAGTAAATATTAATGTGATGTGGAATAAAATAGTTTTTGCCCACTTTTCATCGCGGAAAAGCAGAAATTTTGAAGAAATATGACAAAAACATCACTTTTCTGGTACCCTACGTGGTCGCCATTTTGAATTGACCCATGATCCTCTGCTCGGTGGGTTATGCAAATAGTCTCAAAATGTCCCCAATATGATAGACTATAAAGTCGAGGAGTTTCAGCTCTCCATTTTTTGTCATTCCGGAGATAGCGCAGAAAGTTAGGTAGGGTGGCCGAAATCGCCCCCCCCCTCCCCACCCAAGGCCAGGTAGGGTTAAAAATGTAATTAGCCTCAAGACCGATGGAATTTGTAAACTCTCCCCTGTGCATTTTTCAGCAGCGAAGTTTGCTAAAGCATCATCGGTATTATATTTGATGATAGCTGAACTGTCATATACCACAAATGCAAGAATATACTGTTCGAGAAATTTGAAGCCCTGCCCGCTTCGTTGGGTGTTCTGTCTCGCCGTTGAATGTGTTGTACGCGGAGATGAAAATGACGTCACTGCGTGACGTTTGACTGACATAGCGACACTCACTATTCTTGAATGCTGAACAGCTGTAGCCATGGGATAACGTCATGGCTCGTGCCTGAGGTTCGGTAGAGTGGCAGATCATACGTAGGCATAATGCACCACACCTATATACTCTTGTTAACACGATCGTCGAAAAATAAAACATGCCATACATTGTACCATGCTATTTATATTCTTCCATTTTCTCATAAATGGTAAAGACAAGTTCGGTTTTATTTTGTATCTGTCGTAACATATGTCACGTCTTACGGGGTTTGAGAGACATCGATTCCAGCCTAGGTCTGAGGCTGATTACATCCTTAATAATTTAATAATAAGGACTCGAGAGATACCACCTCCTGTGTAAACTGCGTTGTTGCACTATCTAACATTTTTCTAGATAAATATCTTTGGTGTAAAAAGTTGCTAATGTTGAGTTCTATCCCCCATCTCCGGAAGTATTTGTTATCAACCGTTGGCCAATTTTTACACCTTTTCTCTGTTTGATATGTGTACTGATGTTTCATAATAATCTATAGTAAAGATGAATATTCACATTAATGATGATATATATCCACAATCTCTTCCACATAAAACTATTTTGCTGTTGTTCAAGAACAATCCTGTTGGACACACAATCATGTAGTTTTCCCGAAGTATGGCTAATAATTGCGGAAATTAATAGTGCTGGAATCTACCTGGTCTTTGAAGTTATTTTTATCATCGTCTTGACTGTTTTCTTGTCCAGATTCAGCGTGCCGACCATCACTTCTTGAACACGTCTTCTGAAGCAACCCTGACAAATATAACTACCTGGCGTTCTCAGTCCTGCCATGCATGAGCTCTGTTTGGGGACAAAGCTGTGGATTTTCACTTGATATTAAACATGAGAATTGTCAGAGGTGGAAAAATTGAATGTGACATTCAAGTTCTAAATTGTGTTATTTTGATCTAAGATCCTGCCATAACGTATGACTGGGATGTCAAAATCAAACGGTTGATTTAACCATAGCATATTTCTCAGAAAGTATACAGCTTAAATTAACACTGCATGCTTGTAAATGGTATATAAAAATGTTGCCCTCAAATGTTCAAGTTGTGTGATCTTTCGTAAATATTACACATCAATTGAATAGCATAGCTTGCAATTTCGATCTAATGTTATTATATACATTCTTTCAGAGTTCAATAAACTAATAATAAGTTTGCTAACTAATAATAAACTATATTCTATAACACTTTTACCAATATCAGTCTGCTAACCGTGCGTATATCTGAGACGTTTTAGCATCCATCGTATAACATCGTTATTTATTACAAGGAAATTAATATAATTACATATATATTGTGTGAAGCGACATCCATCGACCACTCGTTGATAATGAACGCCTTCGGCGGTCTCGAGAGATCCATCAGATGTAATGTTTAGTGGTATGGAAAAACTCGATGAAGATATTATCGATGTACAATGCTTCATTTACCTGCCCGTAGATGAACCCTTACCAGATATTAAAACATGTAACGAGATTCTTCCATCACGAGGAAATTATAAATGGATAATTTTCCCATGGGCTATGCTCGGGGTTGTCTTGTGTATTAGATAGTCGGTTATTTCATGATCAGTATTCAGACATATTATCTAATAGTTTTCGAGTCAATTTCGGAGCTACTGCGCGCACGAACATTATATAAGGATACCATCGATAGTTTAGATGGAAGTTCAAATTTTGAGGTGAAGGAAGCTAATTCCCATACCGATTGTACGTAAGACACGAGTTTAATTGTGACATAACTGAGGCGTACTTGGCGTTGGATCCGACATTCTGCCAACGGTATTCGTCAACAATCAATCTTCCTAGCAGTCTGTCAGCGCTAAATTCCAATAAACAAAGATCGCCTCGTTTAAAAACTAATATTAATGAATTGAGACTACAAGGATATACCATCATGATCCACATTCTCGAACATTCTCAAATTTTGTGGCGGAAAACTCAGGGTGCAATGAGCAGGTCGGGGAAATGTGCCTCTCCAATTTTGGAGGTGAAAAGGGTCCTTTCTATTGAATAACTAGAACAAAATAGCATTTTGTTCTAAATGGCGCATACATTGATATATTTTCACATTGGTTTACGTGCTTTGAAGAAATTGTTGCCTAATCTACTTCAGGAGATAGAAAGCGGTCTGTTTTTTTTCTTTTCAAATTGTCATTTCAACACGTTCGAACAAGTTAACTATAAATCCTATCAATGGCAAAATGTGTTAACATATGTAACTATATATCAATTTATGCGTCATTTAGAAAAACATGCTATTTTGTTCATATTTTCTGAGTTATTCAAGAAAAATGACCTTTTTTACCTCCAAAATTGGAGAGGCACATTCCCCCGACCTGATGAGTGAAATTGCCCTTCAGGAAAAACGTAATTCCAATTAGTTTTGTTCAAATGGACAAACACAAAGAGAGAGAGAGAGAGAGAGAGAGAATTAAGGGTTAACGTCGTGTTCAGCAATAATTCAGCTACAAAAGCGACGATAAAACAAAACTCTAGGTATTCCAACAAAAAGAATTTAATGACCCAGCAATCCAGAAGTAATCAACACAACACACCAGAAACATTTATACAACAAACGGATTTCTCTCAAATAAGCAAAAATGCAGTCTTTCTTTACCCGACTAAAAAGATCTTCTAAAGTAGCTGCTTGATCAGAAGAATCTCTTGGAATCTGATGATCTATACAGTCGATCCAAAGCACGATTGAGATACGCTTTCAATCTTTGAGACTGATAGAAGACTGATTTTGTTAATAAATGATTGATTTGGTAGGCTCTCCTCGGGTATTGCGATGAAACACATTACTACAGACCGACAGACATAATGGATAAAGAATAATGGCTAGTGATTTGATACAGAGAACAATCATGTCTTGCTGACGTCATGATCATGTCTTGCTGACAACATCATCATGTCTTGCTGACATCATTGAAAACTGTTGACCGCTTTTTCGTGGTAGGAAAGCATTTTGATTTCATACACATGTAGTGAGAATATGGCTATTAACTATTAACGAACAGTAGTGCACAGTAGTGCAGGGGAGGCAAGTGCTTTATTATAGAATTGTCTCCCCTCTTTCTCCCCTTGGTAGAGGGCGCTGATTGCCTAATAGCCAATGAGGGTAACTCGCGGGCTTGGTAAAGAAGCCAGAGAAGATACTGACTTGAGACAGACAGGACGTCACAGACTGCATGCTTCTCTCGGGGAATAAGCAGTAGGTAGGTCTGCCCACTATGCTGGCTAAACCTCTGTAGCTGTAATTACTACAAATGGTGATCAGAAGTGAAAGTATCTAGCGCAGAATTGTAACTATTTTTAGGCAAATTTACGGTAGATGGCGATGCAGTGTCAAGATCGGCGGCTATTTTGTATTTTTTGAAAATCTGAGTGAGAAAATCAGATTCCCGAGTCCTGACAACCCATGTTCCGTGAATTAAGCCAAAAACTGTCCGTATGTTGTGACGAAAATTGGACCCTTGATAGTCTTCTCTTTCGCCAGCTCGGTGTTAATTGTCAAATTTATCTTGGTACAATTTATCGCGAGTGAAGCTGGGTTATTTTGAACTACCCCAGTTTACAATGTGGTATAAAGTTCGCGTTCATTGGGAAAATTTTGCGAGTTTGCTGACACGTTATTATTGTTCATTTGGATCAACAACAGCGACGACAGTAACTTGAAGGGAAACATTCGGGAATAAAAAGGAATAGGATTGTAATTGTTTAGGTTGGTTAGACGGCCAGTATAGCGGGCAGACTTGCCTGCTGGTTGCCTTCAGTATATTGCACCTTAGATTTAGCTAGAGTTTTGTATGATTTGGTGAATTTTGATGTATTGATTTTTCAGAGATAGTACATGTATTTGGTAGGGAAAATTAGTATTTGCAGTTGGGATAAAGGTTCTGACAGGTGCAATATTTGAATGGTTTATATGTTAACGTTTGTGTTGTCATGTTTTATGTGTACCGGTACTGTCTGTGTGTCCATTCGTGTATTTTTGTGTTTTGTTTATAGTCCTGTCCCATCATAATTATATTTTTCTTGTGTTTAGTGGGTGGGTTGGAGATATCGGGGGTTTTTGGAGAAAAGTTTGTGCGTGGGATGAAGTTTTTATGACTGAACGCGAGCTAACTGATTAGTCATTTGCTTTCGGTCAGGAGATTAAGTTTGCGGTACAGGGTCATGTATTACTGCATGACCTTGTGATGTGGATTCATCAGTCGTACTGTTGACAAATTCTGGTTCAGATTGCGTCATTGATTTTGGTGACATGAATTTGTCATTCTTGCGGTGCTACAGGTGAAGTTTTGCACGTTTTCTTAGTTGGACTTGTTCGTGAGAGTCTACAGGAATCTTGCACTGTCAATTTTTGCTGACCATTTTTCACTGGTGTGGTCGACTTAAAATTTAGCAATAGTTTGACTTTGCATTATCGATCAAACTACATTGGGTTTTCCGGTGGTTAGTTTTTGTAAATTTGATTGAGGCATTTACTGAAAATCTATGGCCTCAAGGCTAGAGTTCAATTAAGTAAGTTTTGGACTTCACCCAATTTCATTATCAGGCTCCAGGGCCGTAGCCAGGATTTTCTGAGGGGTGGTTCGCCTTTACTCCAAAGGGGCACATCAGGGGATTCGCCGTATGGGAAAAGGGGCAAATAGGGGGTTCGCTTCAGTTTGAAAAGGGCATTTATATGAGAAAAATATATAATATTTCCGAAAGGGAGGTTTTCCCGAACCCAGAGATTGGGGAAGAGCACAAGGGTTACCATCCCTCTTCACTCATTGATCATTCTGGCATTGCTCATGGTCAGGAGGACAAGGGAGATAATTTAATAGGGTCAAATGTTTCGCAGCCTATCCGGCAACGTAAAGCGAGTTTGCGATCGCGTCGACTTCTCCGTGGTCCTCCACCAGTACGCTGGCGTATCCGTAGCTCTTTAACGTCACTTGGCCGTAGGCCCTCGGCGTCACCTTTTACACGTAGTAGCAGCCGTCCACTTCCGAAATCATCAGGTTGGTCTCCGTTTAAAATTAAATTTGAATTAGAAGTTCATGATCGGAAGTGGAGTAAGGCAAAATCTCGAAGGCGTTTGACTGAGTGCATGCATGTCAAGGCCATCGGGTATTACTCTTTCTACCGAAAGCAGTTGTAATTCTTTTGATGAGCTGGTTGAGGCCTTAGACAAACGGTATGGCGATCTCGGTTGCATGTGGAGGAGCGATCGAGGGACCGATGATACTTTGGCTGATTTTGCTTATAGGTCTGTTCATTTAGCAGTGAAAGGGTATCCGGGGGCTCCACGTGAGTTTGTCGAATGGATAGCGGTGGAGCAATTTCTCAAAGGTTGCCACGAACCACAGGCTGTAGTTTTGTTTGCTTTGAAGAAAGACACCAAAACTATTCAGGAGGCGTTGACATGTGTGAACGCCTCACGGTATGTTCACCAAGCTTTGAATGTAGCAGGGGTCCGTCTAGTTTCCACGGGACTTAAGTCTGTGAGAGGGGATATTTTACGGGAGGGTCGGGGTGAGTCTCCATCGAGACTTGTTACTTCTCCCAAGCTACCGGTAGCCCGTGAAGTCCCTATTAAGAGAGTTGCCTGTTACTCGTGTGTCCCCAAGTACGGTGCCATCCTTGTCGCCAATTAGTCGCCATGAGTCCGGACTTATTTGAAAACTTAGGGCTTACAGGACTGTCATCCACTCCCATTAAGCTAACTGGTGCATTTCAGGGTAAGGCCAGTATAGGAATGTTGGTTCGGCAGGTTCTTCTTTCTGTTGCAGGTTTTAATTGCTTTGGTCTTAATTGTAGCCTCAGTGGTTCAGGATTTGTTACTGTGCTCGGAATTTCTGTCCGCTTACGGCTGTGTTGTTGATTTTTGGAAGAAGGCCCTGATGATTGGGGACATGGGGGACAGATGACGACTTTACAACGATTATTATGGACTAAGAATACTGATGAGCGATACGGATTTTATATTTTTAGAACATCATGATGTCTTGTCGGCATCATTGAGATCTGTTGACCGCTTCTCTCTTGCAGGAAACTAGCCTATGTTTATGTATACTATGATTGTCTTTTTGAATTTGGTGCTAATACTGTTATATGGAATATGGAATAGGTCTCTGGATTATGGACGCGGATATTCTTTAATGGACGACGACTGAATTATGAATGACGGACTAGACGCTTGTAATTCCTTCAGTGAAATACTAATGCATGATGACCGGTTTGGACAGTGCCTTAGCTTAGTTCTCTTTTAGCAATGGTAATGTTAGGGGGCAATGCAGATTGACTGTGGGCATTGGCATGTTGTGTCATCTAGCACACTGGTTCGAGTTGATTTTGTGTTGGTGATGCCTTTCTATTTTGATGTAGGTGGTGTGGCATTTTGGTTTGATATTGTGTAGGTTGTTTTTTGGTTTGGGAGAAAGATCAAAAAAATTATAAAATGTCTGACAAGAAATCTGTGATGTGTGTGGTTGTTGAATATTGATGTGGAGTGTTGGATGATCGTGTGTTGGTCTGTCTGATATAGTCAGTCCCTCAATTTAGGAGAGTCTGGAAAGTATTTCCTTAATCAGTCTGTTTCTTGACAGGTTGTGTAGTGTAAATGTAGCCATTCTCTCAATTTAAGAGGGGCCGACAGACTATAAAATTGAGTGAACCCCTAATTTATGAGGGGATGGGGATGCTTAACAGGTTGGAGAGAAAGGTAGATTCCAGAGTGAGTCGGATTGGTACCAAAAGTGAACCAGTTCGCTTCAGCTCCTTTGGGTCTCCTTGGGGAAATTAGATGTCTGCTGATAAATCGAAGGAGTTGGGCAATCAGTCAACATACCTTTGCATCAAAGAGATCCTGCTGACAACTTGACTCAAATGACGCTGCACGATATCGCAAACCTAGGGTTCAACAATGGCGATCACAGAATAATGGGTGACGTCGACGGTACACAAGCCGATAAGACTATTACGTTTGATCCATTCTTGTCAAACCCGATGGGAACTGGGGGTCCCATAGCTTGTCGTGACATTTGTGACTACGTTTTAATTCAACCTAAAGATTTGAAGGCCCCAGAATCACAATTTCTGAATATGGCAGATGGAAAAATTTCACTGGCAAAATCCAAAATATCTTCGGATAAAATCACACCTATGCAATATATTGAAGCCAGCCTGAAAATACTGCGAGAAATGGTCCAGGTCGACAAAATATTGCACACAGACACTATGGATTACATCGGGTATACCATAAAAATGGCGACTATGGCGCAAGTCTTCCCTTGGCAATCTGTTCTACTATACGACAGGGAGTACCGGAAACTGCAGGCAAACCTTATGTTCCCCTGGGGCGCAGATAATCCTTATCTACAGAGACTGCTCTTGAGAGCAGATGTGGAACCCAAAAGCGCAAACTACCCTCAACGCCAGGCACCGTCCGCGACACCCACGCGAGGAAAGTTTGACCCAAATTCGGGAAATGTTATCTGTGACAAATGGAATGGTCGATATGGGTGTAACTTTCGGAACTGTCGATACAGCCATGTGTGTAAGACATGCTTTTCACCATCCCATGCAGAGGTCAACCACAATCGTCCCCCACGCATGAGAAACTTCGATGAAAAAGACCGTCAAACACCAAAAAACTAATATCTGCCGATACCTTACCAGCAAGCTGTTCGTTATCTTCTATACTGCCAGTATGGCAAAGTGAGCTTGTAAATGACATAGACAGTGAATTCCTTTCATCTGGCATTAAAAATGGTTTTAGCATTATTGATGAGGACAATATGCTAATACCTCGAGCTCGATTGAGATTGAAAACCACCCGTCAACTACCAAGCCCCACATGTATAATGCGGTTGAAAAACAAATTTTAGACGAGGTCGCCAACGGTGATTATGTGTCTACTGCCATTAAGCCACAATTTGTAAGCGCCCTTTGGGATGAAGATGTTCGCCTTATACGACTTTAGTCTTCCCGAAAAAGGCGGGGTCAATTCATTCGCCTCTAAAGACGATATAAAATATCAAACTGTTGATGACGCTTTAAATATGATTGGCCCTAATTGGTTCCTGGCAAAAATAGATTTAAAAGCAGCATACAGAACGGTGAAATTACGACCAGACAATTTTAAGCTGACTGGTTTAAAACGGAGGTTTCAGGGTGATGATGACCCTTCGTATTTGTTTGATACTAAACTTCCTTTCGGAGCAAGGAAAAGTTCTGCCATTTTTACCAGACTTACACAAGCGGTCCGGCGAATCATGGAGAGAAAAGGCTTTTCAGCGATTGTGGTGTTTTTGGACGATTTTCTTGTGGCAGAACCGAATTTCGAACAATGATTGTTTGCTTACAATACGTTGTTATCACTACTACGCTCTCTGGGTTTCTCTATAAACTGGAGTAAAGTTATCGACCCATGCCAGTCCTTACCCTTCATAGGCATTGTGATAAACACTCAAACAGGTACTCTCAGCTTGGAACCATCCAAAATACAGGCATTACACACCTTGATAGGAACGTCCCTGCAAAGAAAATAGGCCAGCAAGCGACAGTTAGAGAAGCTAGCTGGGAAACTCAACTGGGCGGCTCACGTTATTCCTTGGAGCCGGATCGTTTTGATTGAAATTGTAGTTTAAGGGCCGCTTCCCATTCGGATTTCGCGGCCCATCAACTCAATGTTTTATTCGAATTTCGCGGTACATTACTTTGTTTATTGAATATCTTTTCCAGCGCTAAATATATAAATAAATAAATAAATAAATAGGTAAATAATAAATAACAATGAGAGATTAGTAGGAGATATAAATAGAAGTAAATAAGAATCGCTATATGTACAAGTTCGTAAGTCTCTTTTTGGTTTTTGGTTAAATTATACTGGTAAATATGAGTTCTCTGTAATCGCGTGTATGATTCCTTTGTCTTGGTACCCCTTTGTACGCACAAAGCCGTCCAGAAAAAACTGGGAGAACCAAGGGAGTCTTCAGGATTTTTCGGATCGGCTTCACTGACGACGCCCTTGGGAACAGGGTGGATTCTTCCAGAAATCTGTGCCTGTAACAATTGCTTGGAGTGCGTATCGGGGTACAGGGCGGCAGGTCTACGTCCTATATTGCGTGAAAGTCAAAGGATCATATTCTGTGTTACGGCGTCAGTTCGGGGTCATCTATGGAGTAGCGTGTCGGTGTGGTTTAGGGTCGAGTATTCTGATTCTGGGTGTTCTTGCTATGCGGCGTTGTCACTGAAGGCGCTGTTGGTATTCCTGTGATCGTCTTCCGTCTTCTGTTTCAGGTCTTGTCCAACTCGTCTGTGGTCTTCGGTGTGCCTGTATCATATGAAATAGAAGGCTTGTAGTCATTCTTGTTTTCTAATGTTTTTCGATGCAATAATTTTATATATCTTCCTCCCAACAACAGGCACGCCCCGACCGTCAGTCACATAATATGAATACCAATATATACTTTAGTGAGTAAATAGATAAACAAATGAATAATTAACTAAACATTTCGATAGATTCAGTACTAGGTGAATACACAAATAAACGGCTCTGTATTATTTCTGTATCCATTATCGTTTGATGGCCATAAAGAATTTGTAGGACAATGAGATAGTCGACCCTCAGTATCAAGGTAACTCCGCCATCACCATTTCCTATAGTTTATGCCGAATACTGCTCGCTATATGCGATTTGGCCGTGCTAATGTTGTCATGAATTCAATTAGATTTGGCCATCGTTTGTTTTGTAGGACAGTGGAACAAACGGCCCTCAGTATCAAGGTAACTCCGTTGTTGCCATGCCTATTTTATTTCAAAATGTGTCTGTGACATTTTGGCCGGATATTATGTATGGATAGTTTATTATGGCCATAATGTTTTGTATGGCTATGGTGCACACGGCCCTCAGTATCAAGGTAACTCCGCTGCAACCATACCATTTGTTGATTGGAGCCGGATCCATACTCGCAGTGTGTTTAATTTGATTTCAAAGCTGCATTTGCCTTCACATAAAGCAATTATTGGCTCAATCTACACAGATTTGAAATGGTGGCAGCTTTTCCTTGTGACTGGAAACAACACGAAGCTTATTTGGGATTACCGCCCACCTACTGTGGTTTTCACAGATGCCAGCAATCAAGCCGGCGGAGCATTCTGTCAAGGCGATTGGTTTTACACAGCATGGCATTGTGATTTTCCCAGGTGGGCAGATTACCACATCAACCTGAGACAGCTAGTTACTGTTGTTATCGCAGCATGTCGCTGGGCGCCCAAGTGGTCAGGTCACCACGTCTTCATACGCACTTACAGCATGGCTGCGACAGGGATGATCAATAACGATACGCTCCCTTGTGAACCGGGACAGCCTTTCATCCGACATTTATCATGGCTGTGTCTTCATTACAATTTTGCCATCACAGCCGTCTACTTGATGGGGCAGGACAACGATCTTGCTGATTCGATATCCAGGCTACACACACCTGGGCAAATGTCTCGGATGCATGGCTTAATGAAAAAAGGCCAATCACTTACCGACTCTGAGTGTTTTTGGTTACCGGCACATATGTCCGTTGCATCTTTGTGTTTTATTTTTGACAGATAACCTTCCATGGCGAATTATCCATCAACTGGACAAGGAGGTTAACCACTGGCAAAGTCTCTGCTATGCTGAATCCACGAAGCGATCTTACAGAACGCACAGGGCAACTTACCTCAGGTTTTGTGCGCTAATAAACTGTAGTCCTGTGCCGGCTACAACGGAAAACATCTGTAGGTTTGCTGCATATTTGGCCAGAACACGTGCGTTCGGTACGGTGAGGCAGTATCTTAATGTGGTACGTGTAATGCACCTTGAAATGGGTCTACCTAATCCGTTTATAGACAACTTTCTGGTGAAATCGACTTTATCTGGCATAAAGCGATCTAAAGGGACTGTACAACGCTTCAAGGAGTCTCTTGTTTTGTCTAAGATAGAGGACTTACAGTTGTGGGCAGGTATTCTGACTGCCTTCTTTGGACTGTTACATGTGAGCAACATAACAGTTAAGACATCCTTAAGTTTGAATCATCCATCTATTCTTCTAAAATGTGATGTGACCATTACGCGCCGGGGATGTATCCTCGAGATTCGCCAATCTAAAACGATCCAATTCCGAGAGCGGACTCTTCAAGTTGTGCTGCCACGTTATAGGGACCACCCGCTGTGTCCTGTGCGGGCCATCGTGCAATTCACTAGTGTATGTGGTCCAATGGCGGACAACATGCCTTTGTTTAGCTACCGTGTGGGCAAAACATTTACGATTCCTCACAGCGGCCAATTTCAGTCACCGATTGTTGTCTTGTTTACAATCTATAGGAGTTAACACGCCAGTTTGGTACGCATTCTCTACGCAGGGGGTCGGCAACCTGGCTCCTGTCAGCAGGAGTGCCACTTCATCTAATCAAAATTTTTGGTGACTGGAAATCTGATGCGGTGTTTCGATATCTCAAACCGGACTCAAATGGATTACTGAATGTGTTCCAGGGTCTTGACAGTTCCCTACCACATAAACTCTGACATTCTTTCTTACCTACCCCTACTTTGGATTTGGAGTTATTCATTAAATGTACAAGTGAATTGTTAGTTTAATAGCAGTAATTCAGTAACATAATTATGCCACACTTTATAAATGATTTAATCCAACAGATGGACAGCGCTTACCAAAATAATGAATATGCACAATAACTGTAACTGTTTCATCTATGTTAACTTTCTGTATAGTGCTTACGCTTGCTTGCTTGGTGTCGGCGACACGCGCATATTGTATTTTATTTGTTCTCTGTAGATTTGTTTATCTAGATAATAAACATTGTTTGAGCCCACTTGTGTGTTGAGATTTAATTGAAAATTCTTGTATGGCGGAGAGTTTCTAATGGACGACGGCTAAATATTGAATGACGGACTAGACGCTTGTATTTAAGAGGTTAGATAATCAGGTTCGTTCAATCTTTATGTTTCCCAGATCAGTATCACACGCTGACTTATCATTTTATAATCGTAGCGTGTGATGAAGTGATGATCAGTTGCCGCTCATGAACGGTATATGGGAAATTTGCTGTGTACATTTGCTGAGTACTTCTTGTATATTCCCAGGGTTCGGGGGTTCGGAATCATTTTAGTTAGTGGGAGATTGGGGTAAACTGGGACATTTTTCACCTTTTTGCAAAAATCTCTGTTATTATCAGAGACTTTGTGATTAATTCCTAAACTCGAGTAAAAACACAGAGGTAGAATTTTCCAACTTGGTGATCCCTCATTACACAATCTGTTCACCCAAGTCAGAGTCTGAGCTTTATACATGTCATGCATGTCAATCATTTTCAAGCCACCATGCTCATAGTCTTTACACAAAACTGATCTTTTTACTCTTTCAAAGGCATTTTTGTTGTCATTCTTCTTTTTCCAAACGAATCTAAATAGTAATGTGTTAGTTTCTTTAATAATATTTTCTGGCATAGTTACCGACTGCATCATATGCATAAATTGTGATATTAAAAACGTTTTTACTATTTGAATTTTACCCATGATTGACAAATTCCTTTTGCTCCAGCTTACAATAATTTTTTCAGGTTTTCAATTCTTTCATTCCAGTTATCTAAAATGTCTCCCGCTCTTTGTGAGCTAATGAATATCACACCGAGTATTTTTAGCTTATCATGAGTTGTCCATTTTATTCCCCTATCTGTATTTTGAAATTTTTCATATTTCCTAACCACATACCTTCAGTTTTTGTTTTATTTATCTGAAGACCCGAAAATACAGAAAACTGTTCCATACTAGACAAAGCTTCTAACAGGTCATTTCCATTATTCAAATACAGGGTTGTGTCATCTGCATATTGTGACAAACACAACTTTGAGGAGTTGATGACTATACCTTTGATTTCCGGAGTTTGTCTTAATTTATTTGCCATCAATTTAACAGCTAAAATAAACGCAAGCGGCGAGAAAGTACATCCCTGCCGGATGCCTGCGTTAACATTGAACCATTTGGATAACCACCCACAATTGTTCACACAGCTACTTGTATTGGCATTCAAGATCTTTACCCATCTAACAAACTTTTCTCCAAAACCAAATAATCTGAAACATTTGACCATATATTCTTTAAAAATAGTATCGAAAGCCTTTTTGTAGTCCACAGCTAACAAAATCCCAGATTGGTTGTTCTCATCTAAGTATTCACAGACATCCTCCATTTGTCTGATAACTGTTGCAATGTTTCTATTCTTTATGTATCCAACTTGATCCTCATTAATCAAATTTGGTATTACACATTGTAATCTAATCGCAAGTGTCTTTGCTAATAATTTATAATCTGTGTTTGTTAATGTTATTGGTCTCCAGTTTCCAAGCTCATCCCTTTCCAATCCCTTGCCTTTATGTAATAACGTAATTACCCCCCTTTTTGCAAGACCGATAACTCTCCTTTCTCGTAGGCTTCCTTTAAAGAACCCATTACTAGCGGTTTTATCTTTCTCCAAAAT
>JAVTVY010047196.1:0-24305 GCA_036873755.1 Hanleya hanleyi | reverse complement strand
GGTGGTCGGGGGTGGCTTGCTTGAGGTCGAAGAGCATATACCCGTGCTGAGGGGTTGTGGCATCTTTAAAGACTTCCAACGCAAACGGTGTGCGGCCCGGATATATCTGTCTCGCCAGGTGCAGCAGTTGAGTGGTATCTCTCGGGTTTTTGAAGACCACCAGGTAGTGGGCATTTAAGCTGATGTTCCGATGTTCTTTGTTTTTACTGAACAGATTCTGCACAATGTAGATGATGCTGAGCCGTCGATGATGGCTGCCTTTGGTAAAGAGTTGGGTGACTCGCGCATCCGTTTCCGCCATCAGATCATCCAGAACCACCAAGGTGTCGGGTTCCAAATCGGCCAGGTTGGGTAGGCCTTCCACGAACGTGATGTGGGGCATTGCTGCATACGCTTCCTGCCATTCTCCGTAACACCACACGACTCTGGCAATGGGTGGAGTGATCATGCTGTCGGCGTGTTCGAGGAGCTTCCGGACGAAGTGCGTTTTGCCGGAACCCGTCGGCCCTGCGATGAGACACGTGAAGGGATGCTGCCAACGGGGATCCATGGTTCGAGGTGTATCCGCTGTCGTGGTAACCCGCTCTTGTAAATTTGGTACGAGTGAACTGGAGTGGTGGTGGGTACAACGTCGGTCGTCGTTGTCTGTTCACGTTCAGGGATGATGATGGTGGTGATGGGTACAACGTGGGTCGCCGTTGTCGGTTCACTGTGAGGGATGAAATCCGGTGGGTCTTGAGACGTAGTAGGTGTACTTGGTGTAAGTGTAGAGCTTACACTCGACGTGGCTTGTACACGGGGTGTGGTGGTGACTGGGCTCGATACGACTGATGCTCTCTGTAGACCCGTTTCACTGATGGCTGGTGTTCTCAGTTGGTTAAGTAACGTGCTGACATAGGCTACGTCGTAAAACACACCTCCGTACAACATACTCAGCAGGGTTAGCACTAGTACACCAAAGCCTACTTGCACTTTGCGCGTTTTGGAAGACGCTGTGTTCAGAGACGGTTGCACCGTGTTCATGGTTGGACGTGGAATGAAGGAGGACGGTAGTGGTGTCTGGTTTTATAGCCGTTTCACCTGGCTGGCAGCGACCCAGGAATTGAAGGAACTGGGCCAGCCTTGCCATTTCACGAAATGAAACAGTTTGCCACGTCGACGTTCCGTTTTCAAAATCTGCTCCACCGTGTAGTAGTCTTGCTGTGTTTTTACGACAGGCTGTAATTCCGTCTCGTAAAACGTGCCTAGCAACGGTTCCCCTTGAAGATCTTCCAGTTCGTAGACTCGCCGCTGCCGGGGTAGGCGCCGTTTAATCAGCAAGTGCTCATCGCTCCAGTTGGGCAAGTAACTTTTCTCGAACTTGCCCTTGACTTTACTGATCCGTACAGGGTCCCCGACCTTGAACATCGCCTTCGGTGCTCGTTGCGATGGCATGGGGTACAAGACACGCCGGACTTGGGCTTCATTGCGTTGTGTCACGGTAATGGGGGCTCTCTGTATACTTCGATGATAGGCTCGATTGTAACCCCTCACCAGTTTCGGTAGAACGTCGATGTACCGCCTTGTATTCTTATAGGTGAAATATTTATACATGCGGCCTTTGAATGTCCTGTTGAACCTTTCCACCACGAAAGCCTTGGTCTCGTTGTAAGACACCTTCTGTTTCTTGAGAAAGGCTTGGAACGGTCTGTTGAGGAATTCCGTGCCTTCGTCGGTTTGCAAATACAAAGGTTTGCGCCCGGTCTTGAAGATGTCTTTGAACGCCGCTATGAGATTTGCCCCCTTTTCGTCCGGATGGGTACCACCCACGCATACTTGGATAGAATATCGATGCACGTCAAGATATATCGATTCCCATCGTTGTGTTTGGCAAAGGCGCTCATATCGACCAAATCCGCTTGCCACTGGGCATCTATTCCTCCCACCATGACCCGGTTCCGTAGAAAATGGCGACGGACAGATCGATGTAAGGTATAGGTGTCTTGTTTTCTTAACCAATCTCGGACTTGGGCACGTTGTATCCCCTGGGGTTTGGCCGCTCGATAGAGAGCCGACAATGCACTATAGGCCGCCGGACTGTCGGGACTGTAGTACAAGTTATCCAACACCTTCTCCCAGCGCTTCATGGTGACACAATGATAATGGACCCTGGCTCTATCGCTTATTTATAACGGGTATATCTTGGGCCGGAGTTTCTTTCTGATTTTCTTCGTGGGCTTCCACAGTGGCCATGGTAAATGACCAGTCCAACTCGTCTGATGACCGCTTGATAAGCACTTCATCGACATCTACCATGGCATCTTCCAATGCAGACCATAGATCAGGGTGAAGGGTAAAATGCACTGTACCTCCATCTAGCCGAGCCAATTGAGCAAAGAAAGGGCCGCGTCGGATGTACACATCGTGACACAAGTGGATGAGGTCGCCGTCCAGTTCACCAGACAACACCCGTTTGAATTTGGTCCAGCCCTCCCGGGACAGACGAATGTGAGCCGGGCACGGTTGTGTAGGGTCCGCATCACAGTCTCTCCCACCTCCTCCATGATATCGACCTTATCCGCATACACGTGCAGGAAAACCTCGGGGGTCAAGCTGAAATACGCCAGTACTATATGCTCCGTCATGGTCAGTACGTGAATGGTACCAGATTTCACTGTCTCTCGTATTTATAGGGAGAACCCCGTGAGATCAAAGGATCAGGTGGTCATGTCATTGGGCTGACTGAGTCTAGCCGGGTAATCAATGGCATCGTCGTCGGGTTCATGTAGTTGTTCATGGGGTTCAGCCAGCGCGTCCTCAATAGCACGAGCCCACGCCAACTGGTCTGATGATCGCTCGTCCGGTGTAAACAGCTGGTCCACAATAGGCACCACTTTCTCCAAGGCTGACCACAGATCGAGGTCTAGGGTGAAGCCTCGCGTAGGGTCTTGGTAGCGGCCCAGGCGTAGGAAGAGGGAGGTACGGTATACGTAGATGGCATTGTCTATGTGGATGAGGTTTCCGTCGAGCTCGCTGCTCAACACCCGTTTAAATTTGGTCCAGCCGTCACGAGGTAGTGTCACCGTATTCGATACGGTCTCAGCGGGCGCCCAGCAAATAGCTCCACGGTCTTCCACCAGGGTGACTTTATCTTCATAGACGTGTAACCCCACCTGGGGTGTAAGGGGCAGGATGGCTCGTAGGACGGATGACATGCTTGCTGTAAATGTCGAACGGTGAATGACACACACTCTGTCTGACCCTGGTATTTATAGTGTCAATACCACAGCGCCAGGGTCAATAGGGCACAGACTAGTATGAGGCCAACCAGCCGGTGCTGGTTCCGGCGTGAGCGCTCGTGGTCCATAGCCCGAGCATCAAGGATGGCTGTCATAGTCCAGTAGTGGTGAGTGATGGCACGCCTCTCCATCGAGTGCACTCTGTGGAGGACCGCTTCTGTGAACTCGTTCAGGATCTGGCGTCGTCCCTCGTTGTCGCCGCCATCTGCAAACATGGACCGGACCACTGCTCGGTAACCCGTGAATGAATTCACCACGGTGGCATACTGTAAAATGCGAGTCGCATGGGGCTGGATCTCCGCCATGGCTCTGCAACCGTAGAAATGAAGGTGTAGGATCCAGAGGGACGTGTTTTATAGACCAGACGTAGCTCTACGGGTGTAGTCCGTGATACGCAGTATTCTGATGGGTTATGTGGCTCCTATAGAGATAGTACTTCATCGACCATGGGGATTACTTTTTCCAAGGCTGTCCATAGATCAGGGTGCAGAGTAAAACCACCTTGCTTGAGACAGAGGAGTCGAGCAAAATAGGGACCGCGGAAAATGTAGACGTCGTCACACAGGTGAATGCTATCACCGTCGAGGTCACCCAATAACACCCGTTTCAAGGTAGTCCAGCCTTCCGGGGATAAAGAGACACGCGCTGGTTCAGACGTACACCAACACCTACTGTCGTCATCGATGAGCTCCACACGTTTGGGATACAACAATAGGGTGCAGTCCGGTGTAAGAGTGCGGGTCTCCCTCACACGCTCGTCTTCAGGCAAGACTTCAACCGGAGGTACTGCTGGGTGCCAGGGAAAATGTTCTCCACGTCTCATGCTTTCGTGTCATACAAGCGGGTAGGCAAGCAGGCTGGCTGGTCAGGTCAGGTCAGGTGAATCAGGCAGGCAGGCAGGCAGGCAGGTCAGGTCAGTCAGAGTGCTCCGCAGGGTAGTGCAATGAATACACCCTACCCCTAAAAATCGCCTCCTTTTATACGTTTTTCTACAATCCGCCATCTTAAACCATTTTGATACCTCACTCGACCCCACCGATAGGATGATCTCTCATTTTCGTAACGAAAAATGTGACGTTGGTTACCATTTCCACAAGCCATTGGGTATTAGGGCGTTGCAACCGGGCCCATTCCAATGGATCCAACGTAGTCAGTTGGTCGAGGAGTGGCTCAAGAGAAATCGCATCCGTCACCGTGAACGGCTGATCAAACACATAGGTATTATTGCTGGGATAATAATACCGCACCTGGTCCGTCTCCTTGTGCCGTAAAATGTACCCGAATGTCATATTCAACTTGAACGCTGTCACCTGATCTGTAAAAATGTTCTCGGCATAGGTAGACAGATACGTGAGGTCCTGCAGCCGAAAGTTATACAAGTCCAATAGACGACGGTCACGGTGAAAACAATGGCGTATGGTAGCCCAGTGACGTTGATAAATGTCCCTGACACGCTCGTCTTCAGGCAAGACTTCAACCGGAGGTGCTGCTGGGTCCCAGGGGAAATCTTCTCCACGTCTCATGCTTTTCGTCTCATACAAGCGGATAGGCAAGCAGACAGACAGGCAAGGCTGGCAGGCTGGTCAGGTCAGGTAAGTCAGATTGCAATCAATACACCCCTACCCTAAAAATAGACTCCTTTTATACGTGTTTCTACAATCCGCCATCTTAAACCTACCTCCACCACACACCAAGCCGCCGCCATCTTAAACCCACCACCAGCCCAACCGATGCCCCCTCCCCTAAGCTTCACTTTGATACCTCACTCGACCCCATCGGACCATTTTATCTAGGGACTACTTTTTCTCCGCGGAGGCGACCGCATCACCGCCAGACATGACCTCATCACCGCGGAGGAATACACAGGTCAAAGGTTAACCGAACTATAGTCGTACATACTTGGCACACAGCCAAGGATGATGTCAAGCCGCCATCTTAAACCCACCACCACCATCCACCCACCAGCCGCCATCTTAAACCCACCACCACCATCCACCCACCAGCCGCCATCTTAAACCCACCACCACCATCCACCCACCAGCCGCCATCTTAAACCCACCACCACCATCCACCCACCAGCCGCCATCTTAAACCCACCACCACCATCCACCCACATGCCGCCATCTTAAACCCACCACCCACCACCACCATCCACATGCCGCCATCTTAAACCCACCACCCACCACCACCATCCACATGCCGCCATCTTAAACCCACCACCCACCACCACCATCCACATGCCGCCATCTTAAACCCACCACCCACCACCACCAACCACAGCCGCCATCTTAAACCCACCACCCACCACCACCATCCACAGTCGCCATCTTAAACCCACCACCCACCACCACCATCCACAGCCGCCATCTTAAACCCACCACCCACCACCACCATCCACAGCCGCCATCTTAAACCCACCACCCACCACCACCATCCACAGCCGCCATCTTAAACCCACCACCCACCACCACCATCCACAGCCGCCATCTTAAACCCACCACCCACCACCACCATCCACACCCCACACCACGTGACTACAATACTCGCTTCTGATTGGCTGATGCGTGACGTCACAAAGGTCATATGCAAATTTCTGAGGTCAAATCACCTCAATTGACTCTTTGTATACTACTAACGTAAAATGCCCTTAGCAAGCTATTATGCATGTCCTGAATATTTCTAAAACTTTCATAGCTTTAGTGAAATATATATCATCACTAAAGATGTCAAAATCAGTATCCAGAAATATTGTTGTATGCAGCGGCAGCAGCCATGACATTGACACTTGGGTACTTTTCGATTCAAACTGGTTCCTAGAAATTAGCTTGATGCGCGACCTGGACTTTCCGAATATATTGATATATCTCTAATACGTTTAGCTAAACTGTCAACAAATAAATTTTAAAAGGAATTCTATGTTCCCTCGCGCAATCTCTGTTTATATTCTAATTTTGAGGGGCTGTTTGAATGGCGAAATATTTATAGAATGAGGACATTCCAAATCATTTTCTGAAGAGAAATCGTGTCACACTTGGTCAAAGTGACTGAGGTATGTGACTGGTGTGTTTAGAATAGATGGGGAATGAATGAGAGGTTATTAAATGACCACATCGTATGATCAGGACTGATAATGAAGGGAAAGCGAAAAATTCAGTGAATTGAATTAAAAGGCGTGTATGTAAACCAGACTCACCAAATTAAGGCTTGCAAGATCCAACTGCCAAACCAGGGATCTCCTGTTGGCAATTAAATTGATGTGTTTCAGGAGGCATGTATTATGAACCCAACCTCTCATTAATTGGCATGGATGTACATTACATGATGAGATAAAAGAGGAACTAAACATCAACAGTTTTCAGGTCAAACACCAGCAGATTTATCTCTGAATTAAGTAATATACAACTAAAGAATCTCAATTCTGTCTGAGCAAAAATATAAATTTATATTCAGGTTATATCAGGTTTTATGAAGTAACATTCTTCATATACATTTGTGCAAAAAAAATAAGAACATAGAAAATCACAGCTTCAGCCAACAGTATACATACATATTAGAATATCAGCTCAAACAAAGCCGCCCAATAATAGTTCAAAGAATAGTTTCACTGGGAGAAATAATTTAACAAATTTCAATCTATCATGGAAGTAATTTCTCCACCTCTCATATGCATAGTGTGCTTATAGTTACCAAATTCATGATCTGAATAAATATAGGTCTACATAATCTCATATTGAGTTTTAATAATTTTAAATGTCACATTAAGATATTGATCGAAGAATGCATTAAAAAAACCAGGTCAATCCTTCATTTAAAGATGTAATCAGCCTCAAATCTGGGCTGAAATCGATGTCTTTCAAACTCAGCGAAAGTGACATATGTTACAACAGGTACAAAATGAAACACATCTGACCACAAAAAACTAAACTTGTTTCTACCATTCACGAGAAAATAGTAGGAATTGATCTATAAAAATAAACGGCATGGCATGCCGTTTATTTTTTTCACGGCCGTGTCAACAAGCGTATACACGTGTAGTGCATTCTACCAACGTATGCTATGCGACATTACCGAACCGTAGGCACGAGCCATGACGTCATCTCATAGCTGCAGCTGTGCAGTATTCAGATTCGTGAGCGTCGCTACGTCACTCATACGTCCCGCAGTGACGTCATTTTCCTCTCCGCGTACAGCACACACTCAATGGCGAAGCAGAAAGCCCGTCGAAGCGGGCAGAGTTTCAAATTTCTCTGACAAGATATTCTTGCATTCGTTATATATTGGCGATCCCACTATCAGCAAATATAGTACATGTGATGCTTTAGCAAACTTCGCTGCTGAATAATGCACAGGGGAGAGTTTACAAAATCCATCCATTTTGAGGCTGATTACATCTTTAAGTTTATATTGTCCAGGCCTTCATACTATGAAAGAGCTTGCTGCCAAGAATAATTGTTCTATCCAGACACACTATTGTTCTCTTTTCTCCATAACTCTCATGTGAAAGTTGGAGCAAAAGCGAGAAGCAAATATTCATCACAGGAGCATAGATATGGACCGATGAAGTTGGCATGTCCACAGGAACATATGTGCCCCAACATTGACAAAATCAGTATATGTACTTATTGCATCATAGCAACACAAGTTATAAAATTAGCACCTGGAATGTTTGGGATAATGCTTTTGATCCAAAGTTGATAAGCACATGTTAGTACATACATATAAAGTTTGGTTGAGATCAGTAAGATGAAAATGATGACATTTGTCATGTTTGTGGGTATGTTCCAGCATTATGGATAGATGAATAAACAATTGAATGATTGAAACAATGCATAACAATAATGCTCCTTCAGAGGGACAGCAGCTTATACCTTAAATATTGGAATGCAATTTCATAACAATAGCATTTTTCCAAGATATATCTCAGTCATACTTTCATGACGTACATGTAGTATACTCTCTTCATAAATGTTGTGTAAATTGCAATAAAATAGTCAACAATTATGAACCATTTTTTATTAATTTTTTTACCCATAATAATTTCCCCCCAAGCTTATGCAGTATGAACTTGAACAATAAATCAACCTGATGAACGACTATTAAAATACAATGTATCCTGTTCCCTATGCTTATGTAAAACCTTCCCAGGGGACCAGTCATTATTTCTCATGTCTGCTATAACAAAGTGATCAAAATCGGCAAGTCCGTAAGAATCGGTTCCCAATCCGACAAATCCAGAGGGTGGATTGCTTGGTCCTGTGACATTGAAGACCACAATATCATTCACCAATCCGGTCACCTGGTTTCCCTGCAAAAAATAGAGCCATTTGTTAGAAAGGTGAGTTGTCTCACCTTTATTATGGGATCTAGAAAATTTCTGATTTTAGGGTTGTCCAAAGTACACGTATAAAAATAGTTCCAAATTGTTTATTCTTTCTCTGACCAGAATAGTTATCCTTCAGTGGTTGACAGGCTTTGTGGGCCTAAATATAGTCGCTTAGCGTGTACTTGATCCCTTAACTGTATTAAATAATACTCTGTTAATTGTTTTCCTTCAAGATATCAGATTAATATGCACTAAAGTATGGAAGCCTGCTATGGTCACTCTTCCAAAGATTGACCTCAGCTCAGAGAAATAAAGTTCAGGAGGCAACATGTACATGTGTAAAGAGCTGCCCTACCATAGCTCTAGGGGCTGTACATGTATCTATGCTGGGTCTTGTTTCTGATGAATGAACTGGTCAAGCTAAATCTAGGACATCACATGGACTGGTGTTAGGGAATATATGTACATGTATGTAGTGGAATTAATGAATCACTTGAACTTAAACTTAGAAATAATACTATTCTGACATGTCTGAGAACTGAAATATTCTGAGATGTATGTCTTGCCACTTGTTGTTTCATGCACTCATGTGTTCTAATACTTTCATTCAGTGCCAGTACCAGGTGTATGTATAATAGTAGTACCACTACATATGGATCAGCTTGATATTATGGCCAGTTTTTCATGTGTTTTTTGGGGGCTTTTTCAAACAAATAGATACTATTTTGAATTGAAACTCTGGGAAAGGGATCTGCTACTCAGGAAGCAGCAATTCTTTTCAGTTTTACTATCGCCACTATTGCAGCCAGTCAATCGATAGTCTCCGAAAATGATACTCGGGTATCACAATCAGTTAAAAACTATTTTCCCTGTGAGCCATAAATTACAAAATACTAATTTACAAATGGAAGTACAATGCAGTAAAATCTAGATTATGCAAAGAAAAGTTCACTTGCGATGGATGGTATCTGGCCCAACCCTCGATCAAGCAACAGCATTTATCTCCTGAACCACCTTTCTATATATGCCCATGGGCCCAGTTAATTATACATACGAGTGCTCATTCACCCCCATGGCTAATTCACCCCCATGGGTTAGTTTATAGGGATAGGGAGATCGCGTGCCCTTTCTATACTACTCATCGCGCACTACTTATCGCGCATGTGCAGTCGACCCATTCTACTGTAGGGTGCAAGCCTGGCCCATGGAATCTCAGGTAGCAAAACCCCCAGGTCTCTCGCCCCACCATATCCCGCGCCACACCTATAGGGATAGGGAGATCGCGTGCCCTTTCTATACTACCACTCATCGCGCATGCGCAGTCGACCCATTCTACTGTAGGGTGCAAGCCTGGCCCATGGAATCTCAGGTAGCGAAAACCCCAGGTCTCTCACCCCACCCTATCTCGCGCCGCACCTATGCGACCCGCTGTGCAGTGAGTAAAGCGGAGGAGGAGTCGGACATGCCACAGATTATATTTTTAAGCTGACCACGTGAACGATACATACTGACCAATTTAACCAGCGCACAAGCAATCTGGGTAGAAGCCGATTTAGATACTGCTCTCTCTACTAACCAGATCTGACACTTTTTGTATCTCAAGGTCATTCGGTGACCTTCTGCTGCCGAGTTTGAGGCCACACTTCCTGAACTTAATGACTCTGCTCAAAATTTTGCGGAGAATGCCAAAAGTCATCCGACATGCTGCATTCATCTGTTCCTGACTATTATCTGCCATAACATACGCGTGTGTTGATGGTTCAATTATGACACTGTTATTGGCAGCTATTTTCATTCTGCCAGCTAATCGGATGGCCTTGAGATATCCAATTTGTCAGGTTCAGTTAGTGGAGCTGATTAAAAATCTGTTTTTAATTATGCTACATAGTGACATGTAATCCGATCCAGAAAAGGTGCTTCGAATCCATTATTGGCGCACAACATTGCCTCATGGAAGTTTGAACATGGCTTGTTTTGTAAAATATGGCAAAATTAGTCATAAATTAGTGAACCATCATGGAGGATGAGCAGCCTACCAGAGCTAGATTACATCAGAATGGGAGGCTTGCACAATAGGTTCAGAAGATAAACAGGAAGTACTAGTTCTGTCGGTTGATGAGGTTAATTGGGTCAAAATCAGCAAACAGCCCTTACTGTCCAGAAGTGTTACACTTCATGTGAAGTGTGCCTAGAAGTGCCCCTGAAGAGTACACTGCAAAGGCACTTCAACAACAGAGAAAAATACTGGCACACTTCAAAGGTACTTCATTAGAAAAAGGCAGTAGCCAAGGGACTCCTCAAAGACACTTCATGGGCTTTGTCAATTTCATAGCAAAAAATGAGGGACTTCAGAGACACTTCTGAGACTTGGTTATTGTTCAGCATAATCCAAGGTACTCCTCAAAGACACTTCTTGGACTTTGTCAGTTTTATAGCATAACTCGGGGGACTTCAGGGACACTTCTGAGACTTTGTTATTTTCTGTGATAATCTAAGGTACTCCTCAAAGACACTTCTTGGACTTTGTCAGTTTTATAGCATAAATCAGGGGGACTTCAGGCACACTTCTGAGACTTGTAGTATTTTTGACAAAGACAGAATTTCTCTTCATACATAAGTCAAAGTGTTGATAAATATCCAGTGACAACAATCCGCATATTCTAGACAGTTTAAATATTCAGGACATATTGACTTCAAATAAAGCTTAAGCCTAGACTGAATAAAGAAATAACTAAATCACTAAATATGTAAGAAATATGTTTTATTTACTTATTTATTTACTTAGTCAGAATACGTATGACATGGTCACTTGGTATAATACAGTTTATATGTACACACATGGTATAATACAGTTTACATGTACACACATGGTATAATACAGTTTATATGTACACACATGGAGTAATACAGACATTACATGTATATACACAGAAACTCCCCCATCAGCCATGTTCCGAATCTGTGGACTATGCTTTCCAATGGCAAATGGCAGTATTCGACATGCATTGGTTCAACAAATGTATCATGTAATTTGATTCGATTGTTCATTCTCAGTCACGTTCAAACTTGTTTGGAAAGGTACTAACAAGTGCCAGCTGACCAAAGTTCATGAAAATACACAGATTCTTGATGCTGGCGACTGGAATCACAGTTAGCTCAGTGGAGTTCTTCTCGATACATGTCAAATGAGATGGCAATCTCATGGTGGGTGTCACAAACTGAAGTTTCTCCAGAACGGCTAAATATCTGAGTTCATCGTTGCTGCTGCACTGAAGGTAGTACCTGATGAACCCATATGCTGTGGCATTGTCCTGATCCAAATACTGGACGGTGTAACTGTTTCTCCTTGTTGCCTTTGTGTACCGTTGACTATGGATCAGTTGGCCATGGAACAGAATCCTCTCAAACACCTTGTGATAATCAAATAGTCCATAGTTGCTAACCAGTTTGAGAACCTCTTCTGACAAAGAACAGAGTACCAGGCACTCGATAGCAGAAATCCCCTCACAGATTCGGACCAAGGCTTTCTGTATTCGGTGGTGAGTCGTCATACGATGGTAAAGTTCTGCTCCAGGTGACTCTGGCTGGATCATATCAGTGAGTTCAGTAAGTTTCTGTTGCACTGTTATGGAATGTACAATCTGAAGATGAACTTTCTGGCTTCCATGAAATAGTTTCCTCAGATCACCATTCAAATCTTCATAGAAGAAGCAAGAATGGCTCCAAAGGGGTCCCAGATCCTCTACCTTCTTGGTCAGATGTAATAGGCTGTGGACGTTGGAACTCTCATACCGCTGATCGTAGTTAACATCGAAGAGTAGGCAAAACTTCAAAAGTCTCTTTCTTGCAGCTTCAAGTTCTGTTCGAGTGATGGATGACTTCAGCAGAATGAATATCGCCTCAACCAGGAGAAGGAAGTGTCTGTAGTGTTGACCTGGAAGAATGTCATGGAGAACAGGCACGGAATAAAACAACAGAAAGGTTCGGAGTTCAGATGCCTTCCAGTTGGACAAATCGGCAAGTTTCCTTGGAGTCCTGCTGATGCAGTTGGGAGGTGTCATGGAGAGCAGTCGGGCGTCTATTTCCTGCACTTGGTTACCAATGTACCAGTCCTGGTTCTTGAAAGACTTGTCTGTCCAGAGGCTCAACAGTTTCTTCACCACACCGAGAAGAACAGCATGCATATAGTCCACTGTCACCCCACGAATAATGTCAAACTTTCGAAGTTTTAAGAGCCAGCTGTATCCCTTTACACCCTGCTGTGTCTGACCATCCTGAAGAGCCCTTTTCCCCAATAGTTTGGTTTCCTCATGAGTGCGGTAGGAAGGATGTCCGTCAGCCTTATTCTCGTCAAAAGGGTACACCAGTGTGCGGCCTGTAGCAGTCGCTACATTCGCTCCAGTTGCGATACATGTAGCACAACCGTTGTATCCGTTGAACTGGATGAAGTGTTGTGCAGAACATCTTGCTGGGGCATCGAAAACACCAGACAACAGAATAACTCTCAACAGTTTTTCCACTCCTTCGACCATGACATTTGCACCTGAAAATAAAAAAGGAAGAAATTAATTCTCTGAACTAGTGATTACTATTAAATTACAACAATACCCCCCCCCCCCTCCCCGTTATATTCAAATTCAACTAGACATACATGTAATAGAGGTCAGGTGGTGCTTTGATTGGCTCTCAAGCGGCAGCCATTGTTTGTTATGACTGAAAATATTATTAAAATTAACTGTTCTGTATTTTTATTGCATAATATACACACCTTTGTCATATAAGTTGTTAACTGACTGAACCAATGGATGGAGAAATATCTGCATGTCTGGTTTCTCAGTCCCAAACCACAAGCCAGCAAATAAGCGACATTTCCGAGTGTATCTGAATAAAAGAAAAGGCATGAATTTGTTGGTACAAATTAAAAATTATACATCATCAATCGGCACTGTTCGAATGTTGTCTGTACAAATGTTTTCTATTTACATTTATCTGGTTTTCTATTTAGGCATATATTTACCTCAAGTGTGGTGGAAGCTCATTCAATGTCATATATACTGGCCAGACAGACATCTTTGACGAATTAAACAATGCGACCCCATCTGTATTGACTTGTAAGGAAAGATGGATCTCTGACTGCTGATCTTTTTTGCTGGTTCCATGGAAATGAAAGTCCTTGAAGGCCTCTTTGTACAGTTTGCCGTGCAGTACATCATCAATGCGATCCTCTGGTCCATTGACTTTACTTTCCCTGTACTCACAAATGTCTTGGAAAAAACCTGTGAAAATAGATGTAAATGTCAAAATATAGAATTTGTTCAATCATCAATAAAGAATAATGAATATGAAACGGAAATAAATTAACTCACTCAAATATAATTAAATTGTTGAATGTGACACTGTAACTCACCTGAAATTACAGTCTCGAGTTGAGGAATAAGAGGAATGTACACGAAATAGTCTCCAACGTCTCGTCCACATGCTCCACATGGGCCTTTCTGCATGCCATTGTAGTGGGAGCAGTAGGTGCAGTAGAAGTGAAACTCTAGGGGTGTAGACAAGGCATGGAAAAACTTCTTGAAACTCTTAACAGAACGAATGAAGATATTTGGAGCAGCACAGTGTAGTTCCAGTAGAATCAGCAGGTCACAAAGGGCTTCACCTGTCAAACTGTGCCGCATGACAAATGTCATAATAAGCAGCAAACTGCTGGCCAGTGTCAGACGGGACCCACTGAACAGGCGCTGTTCGTCTTCCTCGTCCGTTCTGGGTTGCTGGGAAAAATCCTGCCATTCCAAGTCTTCTTCCACAGGGTCAAGATGCTCAGGATTCCCGTTCTCGCTGCTCATCTCCAAGGGCTCTTCATGGCTGTCACGGCTGTCAGTCTCATGTTGCAAATACTCTGGACCCTCTTGCGGCATATAGTTCTGCTCATTCTAAATGCAAAGGGGGATATATTACTTACAAAAAATCTAAATATTTCAATATAAAACAGTAGACAGGTGTTCAGATGGATAGATTAGTCAAGATTATTCCTCTGATCTTGCACTGCTCGAGGTTGTCATTGATAAGGATTATGGGATCATTGTGAATTACTCTTTGTATCAGTCATACAATGTTCAACTGACCAAAGGTATTATTTGAGAAGTTCCACCATTTTTCATGTTTTCATTAAAGGATCTAGTTAACTTTAATCTCAGTAAATTAAATCACTACCGGCAATAGCATGTGTGTTCACTTTATTATCTAATAATCACACAATTTTAAAAAAGCTAAAATTATTGCCCCAGAAAAGGTGGGTTGTTAAATATTTATAAAACTTCAGCTGGCACAATTGAGGATAGCTATCCTCACATAAGGTCAAAATTGGTCATGTTTTTCTTTCTTTATTCAAATATTCACTTTCATCTTAAATTTGGTGAAAAATGAAATCAAAATTATAAATAGAATAGCTTTACTTTTAGGATTAAAAATTTAGTTTCCGAGGCATGGAAATATTAACAGATTGCCTTAGCCTGGGCTTGGCTACTATTATTTGTCTGTTAAATTCCCCTTTCCAAAACTCATTAGCAGTATTTTAGTAAGCTAATTATCTATTAGTTCTACTTATTTACATTAATCTACCCCCTTCTGATCAAAACCATGCAAACATCCGTATTTTTGTTTCTAATTATGACAGTGACACTTCGCTCAGACACCTGCCGTGAAGTGCACAGGTGTGAACCAGTCTCAGCTTAGACAAGTTTTAGCAAGTTTTTAAAGTTTAAGTTGGCTTAATCAGTATTTGATTAATTCATCAGATGTATAGATGGACATATTTTGCCCGATTTCTATAGCCTAGCTTTCACTTTTTTTTACAAAATCCGAGATTTAAATGTTTCTCGAAAGTATCGATGCTATACGCTTTTGAAATTTGGCATGCCTGTTACTTATAAGGTAATTTAGTAATAGTTATTTTATTATTCAACTTTTAAGACAAAAGCTGTAAAATATTATAGTTTTTCCAATTTATTTTAGTAAAACAGCTGTAAAAACAAAACCAAGCAAAAAAAGAAGAATATTTTACTAGTTCGAGTTGTCTCCTAGCTATCAAGATCCATCAAGGTATATTCCATCAAAGTTGAAACGATCTCAATAGTTTTCATGAAATTTTCAATTGAAAAATGGACGCTATTGTTTTTTTTTAAATTGGAATATTTTCTACATAGTAGCAGCGTCGGTTATACAAATCATATAGTTGGAATCCCTACGGTGTACGCTTCCATAAAATATATAGTTTATTATGGTCATCTTGTAAACGGGATAGAGACGAATCCTCTGGGACGAATATTAAATTATATTCGTCCCAGCTATCCTTAAAACACGCACACGAAAATAATTTACTTTGTCATTGAACGCACTTTCCACAAGACGAATAATTAGATTACTGTATCTAGGACACCGCATGAATCGAACAAATACTGTCTGAATACTCACCTCACCATCTGAATTGACCTCCGAATTGAGGTTATTTGTTTCGCAATGGGGTTGGTCCAGTTTTTGTCGCTTGATCCTCTGCCTATTTTGTCTAGTCTTGCGTGGAGTTCTCAAGCCAGCATACTGGTGGGCATTGTACGGTCCTCTTCGTGTTGGTTGTATATTCTCTGCCATTTTTCAAGATTTGAAATGTCAACAGTGCATGGACACGTGCTTTTTAACCCCTCATTTTCTTGACACCTCCATATTGTTTTTTTTCTCCGCCATTCGGTTGTGTGGTTTTGCAAGAAGTATTGCTCGTAATTAGTGGGAAAATTACCGCATCGCGGAGATTATCTCAGCATGGGATCTTCGATTATGTTTGTGTAGGGGACGTAGGACGTTGCGCTAAATCACTCTATCAGAAATCTTTCGCTGATAAAATCTTGGAATCACCCATATTATCTCAATTTGTAATATTTGCTATTTATGCATTGAAAGACATACGTGTTTTTTTTATAACATTTTTGTTTGTTTTTGTTTTGATAAAAACAAAATACCATGTTCCCATCTAGCAACCCCTACTAGTTGAACATTCCATTCTCGCCCGCTGAGGTCACGTGTCACGCGATTGGCGGCGTGAACTTCTCAAGCAGCAGGAGATTGCTCAAACACAGTTTAACAATGGCGGCTGTCTCGTTAAAAATGGTGTTTTCTCGTTGTATCAGCATAACTGTAATTCCCTGCCTGACAACTTTGACATTTCCAACCATCCGATATCTCAAGCTATTCGTTCACCGAAAGAAGTATGCCTTCTGGGACACGTAGAGTAAAGGCATCTCAGTTTTACGATGACGACAGTAAGTTATAAATTATTTTTTAGAAATTATTATTCTGTTCGAATTCGTGTTCTAACTCTCTATGTTCGATAATATGATAGTGATAATGAAAAGACAAACTTTGATTGTAATGTAAGAAATTAATTGTTGTTCAGACGATCGGCCCTGCACTACGTCAGTTCGGAGTGTCAGCACAACAACAACACCATGTTAATTTAGGGGTAGGAAAGCTATACCCGTTTAGGACGTCTAGTATTATATATGCACGCATATTTATGATGGGAATTCTTTTTCAGGAGTCTATTTCTTGGTACGTTACACTGATGATGATTGGCACGATGTCAAGAAGATGAGCGACATGCTATCGGAGAAAATGGAAATTTTTGAAGATTGCCAAGCCATAATAGAGGGTCAAATCGTCATGTGTGACTATGATGGATCTTCCTACAAAGCCGTTATTTTGCAAAAGAGTGGTATGTATACAGCTTTGTGATGGTAGTTCATGTTTGTTAAATTCATTTCTCCTAAATGACTAAAGTATTTTTTTTTTCTTTTAATTTTTTTTTTTCTCTCTCTCCTAGAAGTTCGCCCTTTTCTATCAATCATGTATTTTAATTATGTACTTCTGCATGTGGGAGACGCGATAGTAAGCTTGTCTTAACGTGCTCCCAATTGACTTGATTGAATAACCAAAGTCCCAGGTGTGTTTATTCAAGGTATCATGTTGTGGCGTGCTAGCTGTTTATTTTTTCCCCCATTCATTTTTCAATCTTCATACTTTGATAATCAAATTTGTGAAAAGTACTAGACAGACAGGAAATTAGTGGGATGCATACACACAGTGTGATTTTGACAGAGATAAGTGCATGAGGTCTACCTTAGAGTATTTTTAACCACATAAATGCCCTCTTATCTAATCCCTGTTGGGATGAGATGACACTGTCAACTTCACTCAACTCCTGAAAGATGATTACTTTTGTCTTATCCCCTATGCCTTTTTCTAAATATGTTTATTTCTTTGTAGACAAAGCTTCTCAGTTGAGAACCACAGCTGGAAAGCTCAACAAGACGAGAAAAGACAGTGATGTGGAAGCAAAAACAGTAGAAATTAAGAAAGCCGCAAACAAAGGTAATTTAAGTAATCTGTTAGATCAGTAAAAGTTTTATTTTATATTACATAGTGTTTTGTTACGACAATTGGTAAATTGGACATGATTTATAAACAAACATGTTATTTGATAAACTGTTGGCTAAACAAGCGGTGAAAAACTACCCCAAATGTAGTCTAAGTACTCTGTTCAATCAGTAAAAGTTTCATTTTATACTAATTTGCAGTGTTTTGTTATCACAATGCATATCTTGGATACGATTTTTATACGTCTTATTTGATGAAATTACACTTACACTAAACAAATCTGTAAAAAATAAACATTTTTTTCTCTCACAGGTCAAGGGACAAAGAGGAAGCTGCCTTTTAATTCTACTGGTTCGAAGAAGAAAGCCACCCCTGATCCCCAAAAGAGTGCTAAACAGAACGCTAAGTTAGAGCTGTTGAAGTTGCTTGGGTTGCTCGATGACGATGATCTTGAGGCTGAATCAGCGCCTGTCAGCTCTACTGATCCTGTCAGCTCTACTGATCCTGTCACCTGTCCCGTGCCCGTCGTCTCTCCTGTGCCCGTCATCTCTCCTGTGCCTGTCGTCTCTCCTGTGCCCGTCGTCCCTCCTGTGCCCGTCGTCCCTCCTGTGCCTGTCTCTCCTGCACCCATCGTCGCTACTGAGCCTATCATCTCTACACCAGTTTCCGTCACTATGCCCGTCACATCTGCTGCGCCCGTCTTGACTCCGCCCTCGTATCATCAAACATTCTACCAACCATCCTCACAGCAACAATCGACATTCATTCCACTACGTCAACATCTATATCCAGAGCTGTTCACTATGGACCCAGCCATCCACAACCAACAAGATCACTACTATGCACCAATCCACAACACACCAGCAAGACAACAGGTTGAGGATTTTGAGATCATGGATACAGAAGGAGCCGTTACACCACCCGGCCCATCTCCTGTTGACAACTGTTCACGCTGCGAGCAGTATGAGAGGAGAATTGCCGAATTGGAGCAAACCATAAGGGATATGAGCCAGCCCAGTCCTTGTTCCAACACTGGTGAGTTTAATATTAGACTATATCTGGAACTTATTAATCAATACATTTCTGGAAACTTCCACTATTGTAAACTTTATTTCACTGTAAAATTTTTGTTAAGCAACAGATATTATTTTCTTCAATATACAAAAGAAAATATTGTTTAAACTATTTACTGTTAAAGTATATCTGAATGTGTGCTTTATTGTTTATTGGTCAACATTCCTTTCCTATTTTTTCAGAAGCCACAATTCATGTTAAACCGAAGTCCGGAGCAGTTAGTTATGTGATCGCAGTAAAATACCAGGTATGTTATTTTATTATTGTAATTATAGATGTTATATTCAGAACTGATTCAGAATATTACTTTTAAAATCTTATGTTCCCATACTACACCCCTGATGTATTAGCTTCAAAACTGATCTATAAAACATGTATTAGACAATTTTATTACATCTCAAACATAATTATAATCAATAATCAACAGTTTTTTTGTAATACATTTCAATTGTTTTATTCTTTTTCTCTCTAGATGCAACCTATTGGTGGCGGATATTACATCCACACGGACCAGTATTACGAGGTAATGACGAAGGTGGCTGATGGCAAAACCATGGCGAGGCTATTGACGAGTCATTTTTTTACGAGAGAGGAAATTGCGGCAGGGGGCTTCACTGGACCAACACCACTGGATCAGGGCATCGTCAGTGCAATCATTGGTAAATATTTGTTTATACTTTTGATATTTGGTTTTAATACATAGTAAGGGCATTCTATTGAGCAGAGAAATACAATTGCTCAAATATTGTATGGTGAACCTTTCAACCAATCCATCTTCTCGCATTTATATTGCATGAAAAATTAGCGTATCGGCATTGTTGATGCATCTATCAGTCACGTTTGCTTTATTTCTATTGTGGTATGCAAATTGGCTAATTATTTGGTTTTTTTTTCATTTTAGGTTTCGTATTAGCCAACCAAATATCCAAGTGGACCTCAGGGCAACTGAAGCAAACGATACATCGAAAGATCAGCTGTTTCAAGTACAAGATGAACGAGAAGACCGTCTTCCTTGAATGAGAATACTGAATTTTATTATGTACATGTACTGTTTTGTCTCTATCTATCTATAGTGCTTTATATAAATAAAACGTCCTGTGCTCAAATATACATTTGTGTGTTTTTTTCCGGGAAAGTAAATATCTCGTGTCTATAAACCTACCTTTCATTAAAGGTGAACTGCAAAGCTTTAATTTTATCTAAAATGCTGCTTATATACATCTTGTTTTATGTGACATAACTTTTATACGTTTTTGGGGCAAATATATTTTGCAAATTGTACTAATAACAATATTCAAGTTATCCTGTTATAAATCCGGCTTGAAAACTTGCATCGCTTGTCTCTCTTGGTTTGTAGAACGTTATGACGTTATAGTGGTCCCCTTCATTCAAGTTTTATGTAAATGTGACGTCATGCTACGTCGGATGAATGAGCGAGGGCCACTATAACGTCATGACGTTCTAAAAACAACGGGAGGCAAGCGATGACGTTTTTAAAAGTTCTGGCTCTCGTTTAAGTTTTGACTTCTCATATACTCAAAATAAAACAATAACCCACATAATTATTACCACACACATATGTAACAACTATAGAAGTTCTTGATTTATCACATTTTAACAGAACATTGGAAAGCTTTTCAGTTCACCTTTAAACGGATTTGGTATGATACCAATAAGGTACTTCAAGAGCACTTCAGAATTGCATATGAAAGGTATCCTTCTGTAGAAGTGTGGATGAAGTGCCTTGCCATATAAGGACATTGCAGTGCCTCAGATATTCTAATTAGGTACTTCAAGAGCACTTCAGAAGTGCCTATGAAGGTTACCCTTCTGTGGAAGTGTCTATGAAGTGCCTTTGCAGTACCTAATTAAAATATTTGAGGCACACTTCTAAGTGACTTCATTGTGACTTCATTGTGACTTCAATGCCCTTATATGGCATTGCTACAAAACAATACCCACACTGCAAGCACACTTCTGACTCTGAACCATGCACTTCAAGGTTGAAATATGGCCACACTTCAAAGTTACTTCAAAGTTACTTCAAAGACACTTCTGGACAGTAAGGGAGGAAACAGGAAGTGGCAATATCAGAATCTGAGCGGATAGTTGATAGTGTGCCATTATGATTCCTCGCCTTGATTTACCCAGATAACGTGTGCCTGATTCCTGATAAAATTGAAGTTAATCCTTTAAGACAAAAGATTTGACCCAATAGCAGAGTGCGCCATCAAGTGCAATGATGCATGACTCCCAGCTAAAATTTGTAATTCCTACTTATCTTCTCCAGAAAATATTTGACTAATATCAAGGACTATTTTTGACCTGAAGTTGCCAAAATTATCATCATCATTGTCCTTTCTTGGAATAATACATATAATTTGATGCATATTTGCCATTTTCATACCAATTACAAATCTATAGTTAACATGAGGCACCATTGGTGCTACAACCCCTCAGTCCCTCAACAGTCCAACCTAAGCAACATCTCGTGGTATGGTATATACATACCAAATTTGAAAAGAAACAGATGAAAGGTTCTCAAGTTATTGTCCAGAAATGTATATAGGATTTTACCACCAGGTGGCGCCACCTATTGGTGAAAGTGGTCGAAATGCAATCCCAGGTGACACCCCATGGCATGGCATATGCATACCAAATTTGAGAAGAATCCGTTGAACGGTTATCAAGTTACTGCCCGGAAACGAATTCCAGATGGACAAACAGATGGATGTACGGACGCACAGACGGATGGATGGATGGACAATCGGAATCCAGTATACCCTCCTACTATGTACGGGGGTATATATTGGTAAATTGGTAAAGTTGTGATCTTATTGCCCTGGCCTGAAACTAAATGTTGGATGGGGCATTTGTCCATTGGAGCATTTGTCCATAGTTTTTCCGTTCTCTGGGGCTTTTGTGCAAATCCCAAAGAGACGGCTGTATTGTTTTCATATTATTCATCATTTTCATAGAATAGCTATCATTTATCGAGGGCGAAGACACATTTTCTTGCTGATGTAATATTGTTGTACATGTAATACAAATTAGTTTCATTATCAAGTTGGATAGATTCATTTCATGCACACCTCATACATCTTGAAGATTCATACATGCATTCAAAGATATAGCAAGTACACAATGGCTTTATTCAGTGTATCATTCAAAAATAAGTATGTATACTATAAACGTAGGTCTATACGGTTCACTGCTGATAGTGGCACAAATGAATATCAAACTACTATTTATAAGAGTTCCCAAGACGTGGAAATTTCAGGTAGAACGCTTGCAACATTACATGAATATTTTGGAAGTAGAATGAAAAGAAAACATTTCTGATTACAGGGAAATTACTATGTAAATGATTTGACCACCAATACTTTTAGAAACTTACAAGAAAGCCCATAACACATAATGTTGGAATTAAACCATGATAAAGATGGACAGAAAAGTGGACGGACAGACAGACAAACGAGGATCTGACCAACTAAACATACACAAGCAGCCAGAGGATGCTAGGTCCCCCGCCGAAATGGCAGCAATATTTTTTAGCATTGTTGGTCTCAGGGGATATACATGAGGGAGGCAACTGCTGCTTCATAGGCGTTGGATGTGGAAGGGTCTTTCTGCCTTCCCAAGTTTTAAGATCAACTCAGAACGATTGACTGAAAGTTGATTGCTTCTGTGATATAGTTTCCATGCAGTGAAGCACCGAGAAGCATCCCCAAGTGACATCTCAAGGCATTATCTGCAAACCAAATTTGACGAGAAGCTGAAGGCATCAACCTGTTGCCCGGAAACCAAATTTTAAATTTGCCACCAGTTGTTGCCACCTGTAGGTGCAAGTGAGCGAAATGCAATCCCAAGCATCATCTCATGGCATGGCTGATGCAGCAACAACAGCATTTTCCCAGTTAGACGGCAGATTTTGAAATCAAAAACGAGGCCGCGCTATGTCATCAGTCAACTGAGACAGTTGCGTGGTTGTGTATGAAGATTGGGGTGGGTCTTATCTAATAGTGATCCAATGAAAATGCTCGTATTAGTTTAAAATGGCGGGGTCAAATGACCAATCACTGAACGGGAGACAGCTGGAACAGTACGTTGACACTGTCTGTTAATACAGGGGCGTCGGAAGCAAATTCAAAGTGGTACGGCCACTATCATTGCACTTTAGGTGAGGATCCAGGGGCCGCCCAGGCCCCAGATGCTCCTGGGGTCTAGATCGCCGAAGAAGCGTTCTGAGCGATTTCTGGCGTCAATCAAAATCACTCTGCATTGAAGTGTATTTTTAGTTCTTTCCTAACCCTTTTACCATGAAAACGCAATCGATGGTTTTCTGCGATGCTGAATTACAAAAAATTGCGTATAGTATAGTACTTTATCCTAGGCACATCGTGTAGAAGTAACCGAGATGATGCATCGATAATGTATACCAAATTTTACATTGAGCATTTGAACAGTGTCAGAGATAGAGATCATTAATGATTTTACATAAATTAAAGATGGTTGCCCATCCTTCCCGTCACTCAGAGGAACTAATGTGGTTATTCATTAATGCAAGTCTCTTCATACATCGATGCTGTAAATCAAGTTTCGTATAGAACATTTGAATGGTATCAGAGATAAACATCATTAAAGATTTTGAATAAATTAAAGATGGCCGCCAAGATTTCCGCCCAATCAGAGAAACCAGATCTGTCATTCATCGTAAGTGTCTTGATGCATCAATGATGTATATCAAATTTTACACTGAGCACTCCAACGGAATCAGATATAGAGATCATTAATGATTTTGCCTAAATTAAAGATGGCCACCAAGGTTTTCAGTCAATCAGGTCCCGATTCAAAGTATCTGGATGTATCGATGATACATATATACCAACCTTCATATAAAACAATTGAATGGTAACCGAGATATGTAGGCTATCATTATCGATTTCGCATGAATTAAAGATGGCCTCCAGGGTTCCCAGCTAATCAGAAAAGCCTGTTTGGTAATTCGTTGAAAGTTGCTTGCATGATGTATCGATGATGTATATCAAATTTCATATTGAACAGTTGAATGGTTTCCGAGATATGGATCATTATCCATTTTGCATGAAATTAAAGATGGCTGCTAAGGTTCCCACCCAATCAGGTCCCAATTCTATGGGCTTCTGGTCCTTGACTAGGTAAATAAGCATACCAAATTTGGAATT
>JAVTVY010047195.1:0-22806 GCA_036873755.1 Hanleya hanleyi | reverse complement strand
CCCCCATTCCCAGGGCTAGGTTAAATGACCCCATACATGGTCGCCATGTTGAACATACCCAAAATCCTGTGCCTAGAACTATATACATTCTGAATAGAATAATCATGCCAGTACTTTATTCCATTTGGAGAAACTGCAGAAAGTTTAGTAAAGTGGGGCCGGTGTCCTGGTCAGCCCAGGCCTGTTAGGCTGAATCTGGAGCCGGTCAATAGTTTCAGATGAATTTGGAGAGAGAACCAGATACTCATGCGGTCTAATCCGGATTGACTTAAATATCGAACGAATTTCCCGTTCACATTTTCTCACTGTTTTAAATTCTAAATCACCTAAATTATATCTAATATTACGATTACCATATACCATTACCATACTACCATATTACCATTTTCTTCTCGTTACCCAAGGTATCAGATATTGGTTTATCATCCGAACGCATGGTACTGGCAAAAACTTCTGATTATTAAACGAAATGTGAAATTCCCTTTGCTAACTGAGATGATATAAGTTTTACATATACTCTGACCTATGGCTATTTCAATAGCAGAGAGAGAGAGGGAGAGAGAGAGAGAGAGACAGAGAATTAAGGTTTAACGTCGCTTTCAGCAATATTTCAGCTATATAGCGACGATCAAACAAAATTCTAAGTATTCCTGTTATTAACTTAGTAATCCAACACATTAAAACATACACACATTAAAACTTAAAACTCACTCGACCAAAAAGATCTTCTAAAGAAGTTGCTCGATAAAAAGAATCTCTTACAATCTTAAAATCTATACAGTCGATAAGAATATGTTTCACTGAGTAGATCTTCGTGGCATGGAATACACCTTGGGAATGACTCTTTTTTTTAGTAAATGTTCGTGAGTTAATCGTGTATCGCCGATTCTACATCGCCTGATCATGGCTTGATCGAAACGTTTCTGGCTGTTCAGTTGGGTATAACCTACAGATTTTTTTGAACTCATGAAGTTTGTTATTATTCACAGCATCTCATAAAGAATGAAAAAGTTTTCTCACATAAGTACCGTCGTGATATAGCTGAAAAAATGTTGAAAGCGACGTTAAACCCTATTCACTCACTCACATAAGTACAGATAGAGGGTCTGAAATCGCTATATTGGATTCCAACAGGAGCAGCCTGGTAATACACAACAGACGCTATGGACGTCACGGCCACTTCGCCTTCCACAGCTGTGACAAGTTCAGTAATCGGCTTTAAAGAATTCCAACCTGCACTGAGATGAGCAAGAGAACAATAGTTGAGATGATGGGTCGTTTCCCCTTGTCCTAAAGCTGTACATCAACATGAATGACCGGAAGGTACGATCAAAGACGAGGAAGACAAATATGATTCATTCGCGAACGAGGAAACTTCCTGACATAAGCCGAGTGCAGAAACTGCCAGGTCAGTCATTATACCTAGGTGATATATGTTTATCTGTTAGCTTACCTCACTCCGAATTAAGACATCAAAATAAGAGATACCGCTCGCACAAACGCTTTTATTGTCTATGGTCTATATCTTTGTTAAGAGTGCGATTCTTTCGTAATGACATTTTTTTTGTCTAACCGGTTTATCTTGGTGATGCTTTATCTTTACCTGTCCCTGCTAACAACTGGATATACATCAGCAGCTAGAATCCCATGCCTGTCTTTATCGCTTCCTGGCGGACCTTGGACAGTTGTAAAAATTCCAATTTTCTCGCGCAGATGCGAATGATTCTATGTTGCAGCAAGCATGGACCAGTCACCAAAGCTGAAGTATCAAACTAAGTGTTTCAGGAATGTATCCATGATGCTTTGGAAATTGTAAATTGAAGCGATTTGCAAGAGGTGGGGAAAATTGACGACGTCTGGCAACTAAAAACCAACCATATGACTCTACAGGAATGTATTCGTCGACACCTAACATTCAGACGCGAGAATACGATGGATTCTAGGATATAGCCTTAGTATCTCAGCCGCACTTTTATTGCAGTCGTCCATGTGGAGAACATGCAGTATCCACACGGCCCCCAGCACCGGCCCAAGCGGAATTAGACACGCTAGCTCGGGAGCTGTGATGACAGATCAGCTCCAGCAACTCATCTGATGTTAATGGACGAGCATCATGGACGTCTCCTGGAGCAAACGCCTTAACATGGGGTAACCTGCTAAAAGCAAGAAACCTAGAAAAAGTAACCTGTAACGCCCAACGTCGTACGGCTTAAATTTTCCATCGAAACAACCTGTCGGTCCTTCTGATGACGCTACAGTAGCAAATATAAATAGCGGCCATTGTCATCTGTTACCCTAAGAGGACAACAGCAAATCATTGCATTTCGTTCTTGTCTTTACAAACAAGCATAATGCGGGTTGATTTAGCGCAATAGGCGCGGAACGAATTTTGTATTCAAATATATGTATTACTCCTTTCCACATCAAAAGGGATGGGTCAGTTTGAGCTAAAGAATTTTGGGCATAGACCTGACAGACTCAACGATTTGGGGTCAGATTTGTTTGGTCCAACTGTTTTGGGTTGATAAATTTTAGGGCACGGGTTTCGCTCTTGCCCTACATTATAACTTTCCGACACTAACCTTGCCTCAAATATACATGTCCATTGAGCACGCCTATGAACACACTATTTCTATTATGTTGCACTACCCTGCTTAAATTGATTATCAGCAAAGATTACGACGAAAGGTTTAACAATATTGTAAACTTTGGCAACCTCTTTCAGCTTTGTTATAGTCTCTCAAATCGGGACGATGCTGTCACCTGAGACAAGCTGTGTGAAACAGAGCCACGGTGGCACAGACTGTACATGACTGTACATGATTGTCAGTACATTCGACATGAATTTGGGATACGTAATGTATAATTTGTCGATCGGCGGATAAAATCGACCGCGTTAGTGGTTTGGTTTTGACTCGTGTGAACTAGGTGATTCCGGCGAGTCACATCTAAAGATTTATAGAAAAGTCATGGTAAGACACGCATGTTAACGAATTGCAGCATGGGGCAAATAGCATATGCCGCCATTTTGTGTATATACAGAGGGGAACGGCGGGAAGCACCGTTAGAGACTTTTCGCCAAACGATCATAAATAAAGTGTTATCTTCGCTAAACGGGAGCGGAGAACGAAGATCAACTGTTCTACCTGCTGTCAAAATGGATGTAAAACTTGGTGCGCTACTTTTAGGACGGATGGATTATTGATAATGGACTGCGTTTGAAACTTGTGTTTGGGATATACGAGCTAAGAGAAGAATGAATGTTCTTGGCTACTGACGTATTTTAGCGTGAACCGACTGAATGCACATTGAATTAGAAATTAGGAGAAACGGAAAGAAGAAAAACTCAAATGTCAAGAAACCTTAGTATTCTAGACATCGAAGTGAAAGCGACATCCGCTTTACGTTGAAAGCTGTATATGCCATTATTTGTATGGAGTGAAAAAACATGAGGAAAATAACCACCCCTCGGTGAAAGATCCGTTACAGCGTTGAAATAAAGGACAAACACACTTTTGAATGGGGTAATTTCTTCCAGCTGTAAACACACGTGATGTCATACAGCCAAACCAGATATGAGCTTGCCAGCACCGTGCAGCCATCATTGTCTTTGATTTCCAAATATAGCAAACGGTGGTTTGTTTTGCTTTACAAGCGGGAAATGTTCATATCGTTTGAGTAGCCAATAAAATTTGAATTTTGAGGTCATGCTTCTCCTAATATGGACCACGGAATTTATTTATTCAAGAGATATCAAGGGAGTTATCAAGAGAGAGAGAGAGAGAGAGAATTAAGGTCTAACGTCGCGTTCAGCTATATAGCGACGATCAAACAAAATTCTAAGTAATCAAGTTAATGACTTAGTAATCCGACACATTAAAACATAAACACATTAAAACTTATGCAACAAATCGATTTCTCTAAAATAACCTAAGATACAGTCTTCTTTCATCCGACTAAAGAGATCTTCTAAAGTAGCTGCTCGATAAAAAGAATCTCGTACAATCTTAATATCTTTACAGTCGATAAGAATATGTTTCACTGTGAGATCTTCGTGGCATGGAATACACCTTGGGACAGGCTCTTTTTTGAGTAAATTTTCGTATAGCCTACAGGGTTTTTTTAACTCCTAAAGTTTATTATTCACCGCATCCCATAAAGATTGAAACAGTTTTCTCACATAAGTACAGATAGAAGATATGAAATCGCTATATAGGAATCACAGGATCAACCTCTGGGGCTGCCTTAGCCACTCCAACAGCTTCAGTATTACCTTTGATGCCAACGTGACTGGGCAACCAACAAAACACAATATCAAATATACAGTCATATAATTGTAGAATCACTGGTAAAGTATTATCTTTGAATCTACAATATGCTAATTTACATGAAGAGCGTAATATAATATAGCTTTGGCGACACCAGACACATCACTCAAATCGCTATCATTCTTATACACAAGAGATCATCATACACTTGAAATCAGTGCATGTTGATAAATGCATTGTACCCCTAGGAGTTTGAATATAGCTGAACCTATCTATTACTTTAGAACGGTCAGCTCATGGTCTGATCATATTCTCTTGTGTTATATTTTATCAATATGTTCATGGCCTTGGGGTAATACGACATATTGTCAGTACTCCGGTATCGTTTTCACCACCCTTTTAATGTTACGTTTAAACGCTGCCTGTATATGCATGGCCAGATTCTACTGGTAGGCGCTTCATCTCCGAGGCCCTGTGTACAAATCATTGCGATTGTAGTTTCGCGACTTGTAAACATGGTGGAGCATGAAACGCATGATCGGCGCTGGCCCGCACAGGTATTTGTTCTAAATAAGAACTTGCATTAAAATACTCCCTCGTTTGGGCCGCTTTTTTCTATCTGGCGATCACATAGTTCATCATTTTCCAACAGATGACCTGATAGGTCTGTTACATCGTCGCTCTGAAATATTTGTATCTAATACGGCTCAAACTGGTGCTAGGGGTCGTCTGGTCATGCCATTCACGATGTCCACATGAACATCTACAATAACAGTGTGACTGGAATACAAATCATCACAAGAATCACTTTTGGTTATTGTGATGCTTTTAGAAATATGCAGTCAGTATATTTGTCTTTGGCGTCATATTACTAATTCTCAGTACTCCGGCATCGTTTTCCACCATCCTTTTAATGTTGCGTTTAATTGAAGTGATAACACAAACAGATAATAAGATATTGGTTGAAATTTTCATGGAGTATGTTCATAAACCCCCATAGTGCCTACAGTGAATTCTTCTTCGCCTTCAGAGGCATTAAATGCCTGTCACCTACAGACTGGTTACACACGTAACCATTGCGGATGTGTAGAGCAGGGTTATAGGAGAGAGATCAGATAAGAGGACAGTTCTCGAGGAACAACAGCTTTTTGAAGAAATTGTCAAGTGAACATTGACCACATTGACAAATGCGAGAATCACTGGTGAGTGCGTTGGGTTATTCGCAGTGACGAGTTCTGAAATTGCAGAACTGGCTGATGTACTGTAGAAATGAAGGAGAATGGCCAATCCTTAATCCATGCATCTACGGATGATTGAACGAACCCAGCCAGGCCCCCTTATTACCAGTTGTGCATGTAGGCCTATACGTATCAAGTGCGCGAAATATTCAACTTGTATGATTATGAAGATTATGAGAAGTTGCCCCTGATAGAACATATACCCTCAACATACCATGTTGCAATGCTGAACAGAAAAGGCTGGTCAGTTTCGCCATCTGGGTAAGATGGACTTTCGCTTTCTTGATTAGGTGGGGAATTGCAGAACAGATTTCAAAGGGCAGAAAACTATACGAATCACGAATCGCTAGTATTACCATAATCCAAACTGAAAATGGCATCAGCCCTCCTTGTTCGACAGTATAATCCAATGATTATGCAGTCTAACACTTTTAAAATTTCATCGACCTGATCGGAGGTTCACGTAACAACTCCATATTCCACAGGGATATTTGCTAAGACCAACAAAATGCATTTGGTTCATGGAACAGCCTTCTTGATATAAAGTCGATAGAGTTATAAACCATTAATATACAAACATGGGAATCAGATTTTCATCTAAATTTCTACCGATGATTGACGTTCCAATGGTTTTCTTTGTAGCTTATGATTTGGCCATTGGGAAAGATTCTGTTTGGAAGTTCCAAGCCGCTCTAAAATGTAATATGGTTATTAAATCAGGCGTTGGCTTTAATACAGTTACGTTCCGTGTTACGAAGAAATAACCTTCTCATCTGGGCACTAACGGGAAATCAAAACCTGATGTAATATATTGACAGAATAGTTTTTCTGTGCTCTTACTGATAGGATTATTTCAGGTCTGGCTAAGCTAATACCTCAAATATTCAGCTGGTTGTATAACTGCAGTAAATGCAGTATTATATAATAAACATTCCTCAGCTGGTCAAGAGAACTGATTATAACACAAATCTCACAGTGCTATAGGGTGAACTCAGGTAAGAATGGAAATTCATCCACTCAAGTTGAACAATTGAATTCACTCATGTTTGTGTGAAATCACTCAAATTTCACTCGAGTTTGAGTTTATAACTCACTCAAGTTGATTGAAGTTGACCGAGTGGAAGTCCTTCAACCCCAGTGAAATGTTTCAATCCCGTACTGGAGTGGGATGAATTTCCAATCTAACTTGAGTGAAATTTTACTGAAGTATTTTTAAGATGACACACACAGGAAACACTTTCAAAGGGTCATGGTAAATTCGATTCTAATTTTAGAGTTCAAGAGTTGCAGTTGCACAAAAAAGGTTTAACATAGATTGCGGACTGGTTGTCAATGGCTCTTTGCATTAAAACATTTCTATTGATGAAAATAGAATCAACAAAACTAATTTATCGCCGCGTACGGATCACTTCAACCCAACCCTCTTGGTTCCCCACCCTCCAGCCCCCCTTTCCCAGTTTTTATTTTTGTTGCTGCTTTGACTAGGGGGATTTTCCGCAATACAATAGGATAAGGCCGGAAAATAAGCATATAACCGGATGCCTTGATGCCACAGTGAAGCCATATTTTCTTTGGATTTTTTTTTGACCGTTTGACCACTTTGTCGTTATTCTTATCTCTATTGTTTTCATTGGAAACGAATGAATATGATGAAGAACTTTTCAATTTCAATTCAATTTCAATGTTCTTACTACTTTCCTAAGACGCGGAAAAGTGGAGTCCAGCTCTACCAGGAAATGTAAAATAATCCAAGTTGGGCGCTCGGATATGCGAAAAAAAATGCATTTTTGTTGATTATTCGGTCGGATTTTGTGAATTGTTTTTCATAAAAATCCACTAAATAATACATTCGGATATAACGTTTAAAAGTTTAATAGTGCCTCTCCCATCCCCAAGGTTAGGTGATGTCAAAATGACCCTAAATATGGCCGCCTTGTTACGCAAACCGAAGACCCTCTGTGCCAAGAACTATATGCATTTTGAGTAAAAGAATCTATGAGGTCTGAAAATGCCAATACTTTTTTTCGATCTGCAAAAACTACAGAAAGTTTGGTTAGTTGGGGCGGTGTCCTGGCCACCCCAGGCCGGGTATGCTGAAGCTGAATGCAATCAATAGTTTCAGATGATATTTGTAGAGAGAACCAGATGCCCATGCGGTCTAATCCGTATTAACATGGTTAAGTCGACTTAAATAGCGAACGAATTTCCCGTTCGCATTATCGAAATGTGCTCACTGTTTTGAATTCTAAACCAGCTAAATTATATCTAATATTACCTTTGTTAGCATTCTGATTCTCTTCTCGTTACCCAAGGTATCAAATATTTGTGTATCATCCGAACGCATGGTACTAGCAGAAACTTCTGTTTATTTAATGAAATGCGAAATTCTCTTGCGGGCTAAGATGATATTAATTCTACATATACTCTAACCTATGTCTATTGCAACAGCAGCCTAGTAATAGACAACAAACGCTATGGAAGCCACTTCGCCTTCCGCAACATTGACAGGTTCAGTAACCGGCTTTAAGGAATTCCAACCCGCACTGAGATGAGCAAGAGAACAATAGTTGAGATGAAGAACCCGTTTCCCTTTGTGCTAAAGCTGTGCATCAACATGAATGATCGGAAAGTATGATCAAAGACGAGGAGGAGAAATCTGATTCATTTACGGACGAGAGAACTTTCTGACTTCCGCTGTGTACCGAAACTGCCTGGTCGGTCATTATACCTAGATGATATATGTTTATCGGTTAGCTTACCTACTTCAAACTCAGACACCAAACTTAGCCTGTCTTTCATCTCTAAGAGATACCGCTCGCACAAAAGCTTTTGTCGTCTATGATCTATATCCACGTGACGAATGCGACGCTTTCGTAATTATGTCTTTTTTTTGCCTAGCCGCTTCATTACGGAGATGCTTTATCTTTAAGATCGTTTATCTTTACCTATCACCGCAAACCACTGGATAAACCTCAGCAGCCAGCATCCCATGCCAGTCTTTATAGCTTTCTGGCGAACCTTGGACCGTTGTGAAAATTCCGATTTTCTCGCGCAGGTGCGAATGATTCTATGTTGTAGCAAGCATGGACCAGTCAATAAAGTTGTACTATCAAACTCGCTGTTTCAGGAATGTATCCATGATACATTGGAAATTGTAAATCTGTCAGTGCTTTTGATGACGCTACAGTAAGAAATATTATAAATAGCGGCCGTTGTCATTCGTTACCCTACGAGGACTACAGCAAATTATTGCATTTCTTTATTGTTATTACATGTAAGCATAATGCGGGTTGATTTAGCGCAATAGACACGGAGCGAATTATGTATTCAAATATATTACAAGCGTCTGGTCCGTCATTCATAATTCAGCCGTCGTCCATTAAAGAATATCCGCGTCCATAATCCAAAGATCCATTCCATATTCCATTTTACAGTATTAGCACCAAATTCAAAAGACAATCATAGTATACATAAACGTAGGCTAGTTTCCTGCAAGAGAGAAGCGGTCAACAGTTTTCAATGATGCCGGCAAGATGTATTATGTATTACTCCTTTCCCCATCAAAAAGGATGGGTCAGTTTGAGCCAACATTCTTGGGCATAGATCTGACGGAATCAAGGATTTGGGGTCAGATTTCCTTTAGGTTCAACGGTTTTGGGTACATCACCTCTATACCCAATCCTTCTGGCAGGGGTTAGTGTGAGAAAGTTTATAAATTACAGGGCACGGGCTTCGCCCTTGCCCTATATTATCAACTTTCCCACGCTAACCGTGCCTCAAATATACATCGAGCACGCTCATGAAAACACTATTTCTATTCTATCGCAGCACCGTGCTTAAATTGATTATCAGCAAAGGTTACAACGAAAGGTTGAACAATATTGTAAACTTTGGCAACCTCTTTCCGCTTTGCTGAAAAACTGATAAACGTGCCAAGATCAATGGACGAGTTTATATGGCCTCTCAAATGAACTGATTCTGTCATCTGATACAGGATGTGTGAGACATACATGCATATTCGTGTCGCTTTGTTGATCAATTTCGTGATGAAACAACAGTTGAACTTGAGACAGAAATGTTCGACTTCAATAACAAATATACATTAATTTACAGCTATGCGGACAACATTAAGGCCTACCATACCTCACCCGCCCTATAAAATAAAATCTCCCGAATGAACATCTGCGCCTGTCAACACGATGCGTGTAAATTACACACGTCACAACGTTCTAAACGTGCGAGATAAACACTCAGTTACCAGTGGAAGCGTTATAGAATATTCTCTACTTGATATCACTTAGTATTTATTCCTGAATTCAAGCATCATCTCACAATTACAAGCGTCTAGTCCGTCATTCATAATCCAGCCGTCGTCCATTAGAGAATATCCGCGTCCATAATCCAAAGACCTATTCCATTTTCCATATAACAGTATTAGCACCAAATTCAAAAAGACAATCATAGTAGACAAAAACATAGGCTTGTTTCCTGCAAGAGAGAAGCGGTCAACAGTTTTCAATGATGCCGGCAAGACATCATGATGTTCCAAAAATATCAAATCCGTATCGCTGATCAGTATTCTTAATCCATAATATTCGTTGTAAAGTCGTCATCTAAAGAATGATGTATCTCAGTCACGCTTTGATTGTGACTGTTCATATGAGTACCATGAGGTTCTTGAAGTACATGGGTTCATACGGCCCCTAGCCCCGGGTTAAGCGGAATTAGACACAAGTTACGAAACGTAGCGCCATAGATCTTGCACGCTACGTTCGTATTTTGCTATCAGCATGCGATATGTATCGCCAAATTTGAGAAACTTTGAGTGTAGGCGCTTGGTGGAATAGCCCTGTTTTTTACCTCCGTCGATCAGACGGAGGTCTAGGAGCGCAACGTGAAATCTCCCTCCAAATAATTGTCATACGGGAAACCCACGACTCATAGGATTTCCAATAGGGATTGTCATGGTTCCCGACGAAATTTTGACGAACTTTTTTGGACACAATTGAAATAATGGGGTTCCCCATTGCAATGCATTGCAATGGGCCTTGCTTCTGTAGTCGGGTTCCACCTCCCATCCACCGGGAGATTTAACATGGCGGCCCTCCAGCTTGTAGAGCTGGACAATGCGATTTTATGCCGTTTTTCTGGTAAGTTTATTGTCGCCATTTGATGTCATTACAACTCAATGATTCATAGTACACCACCCGTCATTTCTATATATCGTAAAGTATTTGTCGGCTGATGACTTATGTCGAAGCGAACCAAATAGTGCAAGTTGTTGTTGTTGTTGCATATCAAACTGAGTGACTGACTAGAAGACAACAGCACAATCGTTGATGAAGAATAATTTGCTTGTTAAAACCTGATAATATTCTGAAAACTTATTCTGAATTGTAGCTGAAACAAAGGAGTGTCTACATTCCACATGTAGGCCTACATTAGTGAGATTTGTGACTGATAGCATGGATGGAACCATTCACATTTTTTTTTCATTTTTTTTTTTATAGTTTTAAGCCCACTGGGCATTTATTTGCCATACGATCACATTTCACATGCCTTGTTCAGCCCGTGATCTGGAACCAAACAGACACTATCACTAGATGAAATAATAGGCCGGGAGCCCGTGCGAGATAAGGGGCCTAGAATTCCGTCCCGTTCGCACCCCGAGCTGACCAATTTCTGAGTCTGCCGCCTTCTAGAGTAGAGTATGTGGGGTAGCCCAGGGGTGGCAGGCCAAAGATTCGGGTGGGCATAAGGTATCTACGGCGATTTACCGACGACCCCCCGTGAAGCAAATTGTGCATAAATATAGTGGGGGTAGGGGAGAATGCAGTCCTCTGTGTATAATTGTTTAAAGCAAAACAATTAATGTTTTCCCAGAATAAAGATGACGACGGATACAATTTTGTAGAAGTCCATTCTGACTATATTTCTTACAAGCTTTCAGAGAAAAACTTTCTCCATCCTCAGGTAGAGTGGCGATTGCACATATATACAGTTTACAGAAGCTTTTATACAGTAACCTTTTGATAACAACTCAGTCAACAGACATATCTAGATAATAACACTGTGATTACAATTAACCTTGGTGAAATTGTTTGAAGGAGAGCGATAGCTCACCTCGTGTATATACAGTTCCATTGTGATTGTATGGAAACGTGTTAAAACATCAGATCAATAGCTCAGGTTACATGAGACAATAGAGTTTGATATGTACAATGGTTTAGGAAAATAAATAGAGCACAATTCAGCACTATGTACATGGTATAAGTTATGTAGCAGTTCGGAGCATCATAGGTTTAAACATTGAAAAGCCGGAGCGGCACTGAACACTCATTTACATTCAATTTGGGTTTGCGCTCAGAAATGAACAGCGATTCCTTCACTTTAAGTTTGTACTCTGTGTTGCTGGAGTCTACTATAGTGTGTATGCTCTTTGTTGGATTGTGACCAAGAGATAAACAATGTTGTCCAAATGCGGAATGTTTATATTGGTTAGAACATATGTTATGTTCTTCCCTTCTCTGCGAGACATGTCTAATCGTCTCACCTATGTATTTTACATGGCAAATACCACACTCTATTTGGTAAATGACTTTGCTGCGAAGGTCATTATCTTCCAAGTCTTTATATTTGAAATAAGACCTTACGGTACTAGATATATCAGAGCAAACAATGATGTTGAGACACGGAATTAAATTGTTAATGGATCTGAATTCTTTTCTAAGTCGTTCAGTAGCGAAACCAAGGAAAGGTAATTTTATAAACAGTTTTTTCTTTTCAGGGCCGAATTTTGGTTTTGGTTTGGTTTTGTATTGTTGGTCAACAAACTCATAGACTGCTTTATCTATCACATTTGGCGGATATTCATTTTTAACGAACAAACATTTTATGTTCTCGACTTCTTCTGAAAAGAATTCATAGGAACTGCAAATATTCCATGCTCTGCGAAGAAAAGTAGATATAATATTAGTTTTGTATTTATCAGGTACAAGACTAGACCATTTTTGGTATAAACCCGTATTTGTGGGTTTCCTGTATACTTTAGTTTGAACAGAGTATTCAGATTTTAACACAAGTACGTCAAGAAAGGAAAGTACTCCATTGCTTTCTTCTTCTACAGTAAACTTTATATTTGGGTGTTTAGAGTTCAATAGATCCAAAAAAGGCACCACTTCTTCTTGACTGCTGAAAGCTACAAATGTGTCATCCACATATCTCTTGTAGTTTGCCGGTTTTATAGCACTGTGTTCTATGTGTTTCCTGTAGAAGTCATTCATATAGACATCTGCCATTATCGGTGCCAATGGAGACCCCATTGATACACCATCAATTTGTTCATAATATTGTCCATCAAATTTGAAAGTCATGTTTGTCACTGCGTGTTCAAGGGCCTTTTTTAGCTGTCTGCGGTTCATTCCATGGAAGTTAGAGTCTTTCTGAGGTGTAACACCGTCCAATATGATGTTAATTGTTTCGTTGACCGGGATATTAGTGAAAAGGCCACACACATCAAAACTGACCAGATGACAGTTTTTTAGGTTATCGTTCTGTTTGATCCAAGAACAGAATTCAAACGAGTCCTTTATCATTGTATCATCCTGGCGAAAATCCTTAAGAACACTAGCTAAATACTTAGACAGGTTGTAGTTATATGAGTTCGTTGATGAGAGAATCGGCCTAAGTGGGGTACCATCTTTATGTACTTTGGGTAATCCATACATTACCCCTGTTCTACTGCCGCTCGGTCGAAGTTTGTTGTACACTTCTTCAGTTATCACTTCTGTTTTCTTCAGATTATACAGAAAATTCTTCACGCGTTTTTCCTTTTCTGCTGTGTTGTTGCTGCGTAGAGGTCTAAATTTTGTGAGGTCATGAATGATCTCATTCATCTTCCCTATGTAATCACATTTGTCAAGTCAAATAATTAATGTTTTATACCACAACAAATCCCATGTCTCCGACAAGAGACACAAGTATCTCGGTAAATGTTTAAAATCAATTGGACGTAACAGCGACGTCATATTTAAAACTCATATGTCGTGGACGGCGTGAACAAAGTGGTCGTCAATCAACTTTTCGCCTTAACTCCATAAAGGCAATAGTTTTGAGAGCTGAAACTTTCTGACATCATAACGTATCATGTTAAGAGTCATCTAATGTCTAGCAACACAATCTTGATTGGAAATAATCGGGAACATATGAAAATGGCGGCCCCCACGGGGTCCCCATGAATTTGTTCTTTTCGTGCGTCTCTTCTAAAATTCCACATTCTTCTTGCTTCAAGGTGCAGACAACTTAATTGATTTGTCTACAAAAATGTCCATTTATCGTATATACCAGCGTTAGAACACGTGAAACATTATAAACTCGGTGTTAAAATCTACCTATATACCTCTGAAAGGGTAAGGTTTTACGAGCAGCAAATGGATGCAAATGAATATATATTGTGGCATAATGCACCATCCCCTGACTCATGGCTCTGGTGGACTCAAGTCTTTAGAACTTGTAGTGGCACTGGTACTGGAATATATTATGTCATGTTGACAGGGACTTCAATAATGGTCTCTTTTCGTAATGTATATGACGCAGCTGGCAATTAACGCACACTGTTGAAAGAGAATGTAAGCAACACCAACTGAATCTTAGATGCCTGCTCTGGAATCCATGAAATAATTAACTGCAAACGCAGATCAACGGGCTCGTGCCCAGTAACGGACCAGGCCAACGCGCTGATACGCTGATTGGAAATTCAGATCATACTAATGTCTAACTTAACTGTGAATACTCTGAGTAGCTATGTACATTAGATATAAAGTACAAGGGGAATATATGTAACTAAATTGTCATGAAATTATTTTGTTTTGCAGTATGAACTGGAAGTCTTAAATCAGTACAAAGATACTGTTCTGCCACTGAAACAGGATGGATGAGACGCCAACCAGTCCAGGAACGCGGTTATTCACTAAAAGACCTCGGCTATCAACCAACATAGACAAATGTCTAGTTTGCCAAGCCGATATCACGGGTAAAAGGCTAAAAGTTGGATCCCAGCCATCAGTACAGAAGCTGATAGAAAGTGCTAAAGTGAGGAGAGATGAAGTTTATATGCGTCTGGAGACGGAGATAGAAGAACATGGCTTTGAAGACAAGATAGTCAGATGGCACAAAAATTGTTATGCCAGCTATACATGTACTAAAACTGTTGCACTATTGAAGAAAGATGACGAGCAACCAAGTACCTCTGCACACACAGAAGTGCCCACTTTACGGAGTTCGGAAACAGTCACAAACTGGAACCTTTGTTTCGTATGCCAACAGACAAAATGTAAAGGGGAACGAGAGCTCACACAGGTAGTAACCACCCAGGTATACGAGAAAGTGATGTCTTCAGCAGAGTGTAGAAATGACAGCATAATGAGAAGAAGGGTAACGGGGGAAGATTTGATTGCGATTGAAGCAAAGTACCATAAAGGCTGCTACAAACGTTACACGGTGTTAAAAGCTGATCCGCTGCACGAACAGTCAAATCCTGACATGTATGAACAGGTATTCCAAGAGCTGTTAAAGCAAGTTGACTACAAACTAGTTAAAGGGGGAAGAGCTTATGAAATGAGCACCTTGCTGGACATGTTCAAGGGAATAATGAGAACACTTGGCATTGAAGAGGAGTTATGCGAACGATACCAAGTCCGGAGCCTGAAGAGCAGACTCGCTAACAGGTATGGGACGGAAATTTCATTCCACCAGTTCCACCGTAATAAGCCAGAAATTGTTTGCAGTTCTTCGATCAACTTGGCTGCGGTGATAAATGCCATCGCTGACATGAATGAAATAGATAGATTCAGCTCGACTGATCATGGTCCTGAGGAACAGCCAGAGGAAGTTATGCAGGTTCTGTACCACGCAGCGGTTGCCTTGAGGGCGGATATGAAAGGCATTGGCGGTATACAGACGAAGCCATTGAATTTAGCTGACCTGTCCATTGAGAAAGCCAACGAAATAGTACCGAAGAACTTGCGGGCATTCGTTTGTTTTCTGATCCAGTCAGAAAGGTCATTGAAGAAAAACATTTCTGAAAGAGAGTTGGAAGACCTGCTCCATGAGGCCAATAAACCACGATTACAGCAGCAGATTTTAGCAATATGTCAAGATATCATGTTTGCTAACTCCTCCGGCAAGAAGAAAATGCCAAAGCACGTAGGTCTGGGTTTGACCGTGAAAACGCTCGTGCGCAGCAAAGAAATCGTGACGTTGCTGAACCAGCATGGCCACTGTGTGAACTATTGGGACTGTGAGGAAATAGATACGTGCTGGGCCAGTGATATCATGGAGCAGTATCAGGCAAGTGACGGTTACTATAAGGCCCTGATACCAAGCAATATCATCCCATGTACATTTGTACAGTGTGCAGCAGACAATGCCGACTACATGCAAGACACGGCCACTGGTAAGGATTCAGTACACGTGATGAGCATGGCATTTTACCAGAATGGACATCCAGTACCTTTGTCTGATTTAGTGCCTCCTCGTCCACCAACGAAAGAAGACATAAAGCGAAGATCGCTTCAAATGAAGCCTGTACAGATGTACGAATTTGTTCGTCCAGCTGTGTGTAAACCAGGATTCATAAGAACAGCTACCCTTGAAATGTTCAGAGAATCTTTTCAGGAGAGAGATTCATGTCATGGGCTGGATATGGCAACAGACAAGCAATTCCAGGGTGGAGTGGTTTCCATTCTATTGTAACCAGTCACGTGTCTCAGCCTACACGTATCGGATTCCCACCAATGATCCCTGCATCAGTGAAGGACCCGGAAACCATCTACACCTGCCTTAAAAGTCTCGACAAAGTTTTTCGTAGTAATTTACATCAACGAAATCCAGTTATTACTTTCGACGAAGACCTGTATGCAGAGGCAAAGAAGATACAGTGGGCCACAAGACCCGAATTCGACCATGTTGTCTTTCGTTTAGGAGGTTTCCACAGAGCCAAGAATTTCGCAGGTGTGATCGGAAAGCGGATGGCCGAGTCTGGACTGGAGGATCTGTGGGCCGAAGGTGGTGTGTTCGGACCGAACGTAGCAGCCAAAATAATGAATGGGTCGCACTACAACCGTACCATACGTGCACATAAGTTGACGCTGGAAGTCTTGGAAAGACTGCGTTGGGAGGAGTTTGAAAAGTGGCTGTCGCAACACGAAACAGAGGCTGGCCTGAACCTGGATGCAGCCAAAAAGGCAAAGGAGCATGTTGTAGCAGAATTCGAAAAAGGATCTGAACATGTTTTATGTCACAGGAGTGAAGTCAGAAGAAGTGTCTGGAACCTTGAGGAACAACTCAAATTATGTGAGGCAACACACGAGAGATTTCTTAAAGACGGCTGCAAGAAGTCGAATACGTTCAAGTTTTGGAACGAATACATTGGTATGGTTGCTGTTGGACTTCATCCATGCTGACAGGGACTCCAACTGGGACCTTCATTTAGAATGTATGACAGGCATGGTACCCTACGACAGAGCATTTGATCACCTCAACTACTTCAGATGGGGAGTTGTATACATAGCTGATATGAAGATGTTGCCGCAAACCGCACCAGATGTGCACGAGGCCTTTGTAGTCAAGAGATTACATACTGTATCACGCATGTCTACAGAAAGCTCGTTCAATGCCGTTTCTCCGGACATGGCTTTGGAACAGACAGCGAATAGAGAGTCCAAGACAAAGGGTGGAATAGTCCGAGACCGTTGAGCCATGACAGCACATTTGAGGGCAGGGGCTGTGCAAGCTTTCAAAGAGATGAGTGGACAATCTGTCAATGAAGCTAGACATAAAGATCTGGAAAGAAGCAGCATTGCCAGGGACGAATCTGATATACGAAAACTTACAGACTGCTTGAATGAAAAGATGACAAACCCGTTTGATTTGACTGATTATGATGGCGAGGTGTTGCCACTGGTCAATATTGCTACAGGTGCCATAGCTCCACCCAAGACAGTTGGGGATACCTTAGCACGCACGTTCATCAGCGATAGGTGCGTGGAATCCAAGGAAGAATTCTACGCCCCACTGAAGAAGGCAAATGTCAAGACGTTTGCGAGTATGAACAAGCCTCTGAAACTGTCAAAGGCCAAACAGTCCTTCAAGGTCATCAACATCGACAGGCAGATATTCAGTCGCCTCCTAGTTGTATCAGAAAACAGAGATGTTGATTTGAGAGAAGTGCTGTCTTATGAGCTGTCTGCAGTCCCACTCTCACTGGCCAATATGGATGGAACGCTTCGGAAGACACAGAAAAGCCTCCTCCTTAAAGAGTTAGAGATGGAACTCTAGCGCGAGACAAGATCCCCAGAACAGACCAGACGATTGCTGCGGCTTATTTTATTGATCTCTTAGCCGTAATCCAAATGATGCCAAAGGGAAAGAAGTCCACATTCGGAGACCTTTCCGATGCTATATCGCACAATGTCATGCTTAACTTCAAGGAATATAATGAGGTACACGTAGTCCCGGACAGGTATGACGTAATGGATTCCATCAAGTCTGGAGAACGGTCCAGAAGGACCAAATGGAGATCAATTGAAATAAGAATCAAGAGTAGGGATACTAAGCCACCCGTGAGTCTGAAAAGGTATTTGTGAAGTTGTGAGAACAAGAGGAATTTGTTGAATTTCCTGTACGAAGACTGGTGCAAACTACTTCCGCCCAAGCTTATGGATGGTCAACTACTTTATCTCGGACATCAAAACGGAACTGCTGTCAAGATGACCAATTCAACTACAGAGGAAGTAGATGTTCTGAAAACAGACCACGAGCAGGCAGACAGCAGAATATTTGTCCATTGCCAATATTTCACTCAGGCACACCTGCATTCCCAGAGCAAGAGAATTGTAGTATATTCTCCCGACATCGACGTAGCTGTCCTGTGCATTTATCATTTTGAATTTCTGCGAGTGGATGAACTCTGGTTTCATACAGGCGCCGGAAAGCGAAGGCGATACCTACCGGTTCACGAGGCACATTCCAAACTTGGAACGGAAATTTGCAGACTTCTGCCAGCTATGCATGTGATCACAGGATGCGATTCTACCAGCAGCCTGTCTGGGATAGGGAAGAAGAAAGCTATTGCGATCCTCAAGACACATTTGGACAGCCTGGATGGACTGGAGCACATGGGAGAAGACAGATCAGACCTCAATCCGAATGCTTTGAAAGCTGGAAAACGCTTTGTTGGTCTTCTCTATGGATGCGGCATTCAGGAGGCGGAAAACCTTAACGCCATACGATACAGGCTATTCACCAAGAAGCATCTTGACAGCTCGAAATTACCGCCAACAGAAGATAGCGCTGACGAACATATGAGAAGATGCAACTATCAGTGCTACATTTGGAAACATGCTAGAGAACGAGAGATTTGCCCGCCATCACCAGTTGGAAACGGATGGACCAAACAAGAGGATGGATCCTTAGTGCCGAAGCTGATGAACAAATCTTCAGCCCCAGAAAGTGTTCTTGAGCTCGTTGTCTGTAAATGTCAAAAGGGATGTCAGCGTCGTTGTAGTTGTAGAGCAGCCAAATTGCAGTGCACACCAGCCTGTGCCTGTGATTCGGGAAACTGCAGTAACTTGGTCAGTCACAGCAACAATGATGATAAGAGTGACAACAGTGATGACGAGTGACTACAGTGATGACGTGCACGATGTCGATGGCCATGTCCAGATTGCATGACGGTGTGCCTCTGGAAGTCATTTTGTCAGCATCCTGATAAAACAATTGACACTATCCTCATTTTAGTCACAAAATGTTAATTTGTTCTGAAAAAATGGAATCTATTCTCAGTACATTGGAATTTGAGGAAAATGCCAGAAATACTCCCTCTACGGTGTTTGGCTGCAATGCTGCTCTGTACTCATTGCGTATGTTGATGTGTAAATGTTGATGATTAAATATACTGTAAATATGACAATGTATGCAGCCTATTTTAACTTTTTGAAGTAAAATGCAATTGCTAGGAGGTATTGTCTCAGTCCTGATAGAAATAGTGGCCAAAAACGCTAAATACCTGTGTATATTATGACGTCAGCATGACGTCATACATCGTACAGTCGAGTAAGTCAATTATTTGAATAGTTCAATGCATTAGCTTTCCTACGATACCTAGGTTTCCATAGTGAGCGTTAGATTTGTTACCAAAAAGGCCTTTGTGTATCCCACCCCCCAAATGTCTCGTCGGTTTGTGTGTGTTGGAGGTACCTAACTTCAAGATGCTGCTGCTACCTTATGCCCACACGAATCTTCGGCCTGCCACCCCTGGGTCAACCCCCATACCTTACCCTTCGATGGCACAGGGTCAAAAATTGGTCAGCTCGAGATGCAAACGGGGCGACCATTTTGCTGCACGGGCTCCCGGCCTATAAGGAGATCATGATATACATTTCAGGTTTAACCGATGCCAAATGACTTGAACAGAAACAATTAGACAAAAAGAAAATCAATAAATATAGCACTTCTGATATCAGATGCAACAGGACTGTTACACAATGTTACCCCCCCACCACACACACACACATTGGATATCAGCTGATTCCTCAGGAAGTAAACATTACGCATGTAATGACCACCGGCAGAGTGATACATGTGTTAATCAGTCAGACATTTTCAAGGATGCCCAGTTCTAACTCAAAACAACCATGCCGGACTTCATTCCTTCTCTCAGAATAATTGGATCTAACTTTTACAAAACCTGCAGCTCCCAATAGCTCCTGCATCTAGACCACAAAAATGAAGGGATCTAGTTTATCGGTGCTATGGCAAAAATATCATGTAGAATGGGATTGTGTGGATAATATCAGATTCATGAAAGTTGAAGTCCTGCAGCATGCTCCACAAATATCATCAAAGGTCATAACACTTTCTGGTGTGTACCAGTGTGGATCTATACTTGTTTTTTTTTTACAAAATTATCTCCCTTGACCAGGTGAGGACATGAATGTGTCTGAAATGATTTAGCTTCTAGAAACAAAGACTTCATTTCCTGAGTAGAGGTAAAAACCGAACATATTTTGATTATTTTATTCAAATTTCAATTCCACTTCTGGTATATGTACATGTATAAAATACATACAGAATGAACTGCATACAGAATAACACAAAGAACAGGTATATATATATCTCATTACATTCTTAACCAAAGATCAATAACTGAGTGATATTACAACAATACCATGGTGTTATATATTGTTATGATTGACTTAACTTTAGCTGCTGAAGATATTTCTAATTTGAGGGTAATGGGCAATCATACTAAATTTATTTTCATAACTTCATTTATTTTCACAATAAGCAACATAATCGAGATTAGCAAGTGAAGTTTTACAACATAATATAATACGCATCATGGGTCTCCTTCAGTTTAGTGTAGACATATATACCCTTGAATATCTGTTACCATGATTCAGTCATAATATTGTCTGTATTATATTGTTGTCGACAAGGAATATACATAATTATTTGATAGTATTATTATTTGTATGTTGTTTATGAATAACATGAACTTTTTATTCGCTGGAATCCAGCCATTTGTTCCATATGGGCAATATTCTCATCAGCCATCACCATTCAATATGAATGTGATACATGTGCAAGTCCATGGTAATTGATACATTATGGTGAAGGTGACCTGTAACACCAGTATACAAAATTATTCCGAGCTCATTAAATCATCATCACTTGATGCTGAGACAGATCAGAACGGAGGGTCGGTAAAATCAGATGTGTTTTGTAGAGGATTCTGTCAATGAGGATGCTATAATGTACACATACAAAATATGAAGTGTTGATGTACGTAGCACAAAATTACAAGTTGGTAAAACTAGGCACACAGGGTCTCATTTCTGCCGCTAACGTGTTGATTTGGGTGGTGGCGTCCTCTCAGGGAGAGGTGTGGGTGGGAAGGGGCCTAATGTCTCAAGCAGTATTCCAGATTTTCCATCAATATACTGTAACAAATTTTCTGATTGGTCGACTGATAGAGTGTGTCTTGTATCAAGTTAGTTTGCTGCCACCAGTGACGTAAGGTGTCACGACCCTCGTAGAAATACCATAGACATGAAAAGAGCCTTTCCATAGACCGAAATCACTAGCCCACCCATATGCTGTAGGTCACAGATCATCTCATAGACTTCTGGCTCTTCTCTCTCATAGTATCACCATGGTAACGTCTATCTCATTTAGAAGGCGCTCGTTACACGGGTTCGCCTCTATTCACCAAATACTCATGGTAAGTCGAGTTGGTAAGGTGGGTCATTCACTTCTAACCCAGCCAGAGGATACATCAGCAAAGCATTACAGAGAGTCTTAATTTCAAAGGTTACACTTAGTAGATAAATGAAACAACTACTGAAAGATGAAGTCAACACCAAATTTTCAGTTTCAAAGAATAGTAATTATATTCTTATTTCCAAAGAGCTTTTATATATACATATATTTTACAAGATTCATCTTTGTACAAATCGCAGGGTTAATTCACCGAAGCGTAAACCGATTTAATATGGTGCACGAGCACCCGATAAAGTAGATATTTCGTACAGTGGCTGAACTTGTCTATGATAGAATTTAGCCCTCTCCTAAATAAATCATACACTGCTTGTATCAAAAAGGTTGTATTAATTATTATACCAAAAGAAAAAGAATAACTACAGGTTTTGAAATACTAACATTCCTTCAAGGACACTCGAACCATGATTTCCTCTATCGAGGTAGAATATCAAAGGTATTCCCAGTGTCACTTAAGCCAGTTCTCCTGAATCACTAAAGTGACCAACCTGCAGTACTGAACAACCGGTTTTTGATACCCTAAACACATGAAACCGCTCCCGCCGTCTAAGGATAGCACTACCTAGTCCACGATCCACCTGCAGCTCCTGATAGGTTACTCTTACTCCATCCTGCAGTGCCGTCTAAGCAATCCTGGCATCTCCCTATGGTCGGGCTACTCAATCATAGAATACATCTCTCAGTATTACACAACATCGATAGTAGATTTACAAGACAAAACCTGGTCCACCTGCAGTACTTAAGGTACCTGTACTGCAATTTCGTCTCCGGAAACAGGCATATCTTCGTTCGAATATCCTTTAAAGGATATTAACTATTCAAATTGGAATATAACTATACCAAAGTAAACTAATGCGGATTTTATTATTCTGTTGGTTTCGTAATAGTTAAAATGAAGTATCCTTAAGGATATTTATCAATATAACAGCTTCTAATTTGATTTATATGAAATAGACAAGTAT